>JBAMJV010012357.1:0-122855 GCA_037951105.1 Echinarachnius parma | reverse complement strand
ATTTTGGGAGGGAAATCGATTTAGCACCTATAACTCGAATTTCATTATACTTCAAAGTACAAAACAATTAATATACTTATTAATTTTGTAAATTAACCTGTTTAGTGAGCAATTAAAGGCCTCTATAGTAACTTTGTTGACACTTTGTGGATATTTAAAAATCCAAACACTTCAATCATGAATTTACTTTTAACAAAAGGGAAATTCGAAAGGAAAAAAACATATTCCATGCATCATAATTGGTGGTACGTACGAACACAACCAGGTATAAGAGAGAACCAAGTGTATACATTATATTCTAAGTAAGTTTTGTTGATTTTAATAATAATGGTGGCGCATCACTATTATTACCCCCGGTCATCGGGTACATACTGCACTCAATCCAGCACACAAAGTGCACATTTTCCACTCCCTGGGGAGCATTCCAGCTAGGCAACCTTGTTGGTACACACAGTGCTAAGTTACTCCGTCCCATCCTTCCGGGTACCCATTTATACACCTGCATGGGTCGAGAGCAGCAAATGTGGATACATTTTTGTGCTGAAGGAAAATCGCGATGGGCATACCTTGGCATATACAAAGTTACCAGATCCATTTAAATTAAAGGGGTAGTACAGTTTTGGTAAGGCTGAACTTTAGTAACCAAACCTGGACAGTAACATTATAAACTAATAGTTATAACTCTACCATGCTCGAAAGATATACAAAATTACAAACGACTAAGTAAAAAGCCTGTTATCATTAAAAAGGAGCCATTAAAACACAAGAGGGCGCTTTCTAAAAAAGGCATTGGTTTCAACCATTTTTCATACAAAATTATGCATGTGATGTTTCATTGAAATAATTATTAAATAGAGAGATCATCAACAACTATTTAAAAAACGCTTTTAAACATTTTTGAAAAAGTGCAAGCATTTTTTTATTTTTTTGAAAAAATCATCTAATTATTTGGGCCCCAAATAATTATAAAATCAGATATATGTATTGATATTTCAGCCGTTTCTGGGTCGATTTTGACCAAATAAAGTTTATTTTGCCATTAAAATTGCATGTTCTCTCAAATTCGACACTCAGTTTTTCATTACCTCACACAAAAATTGTGATGTGCAGCGCCCTCTCTACCAAAACTAAACTACCCCTTTAAACGGTCTGAAGTTTCCCCAAGCACTAATGTGGATTAACAATTTTAGAAGCCCAATAGTGAAAGTTTTAGCAAATTTTTATTTTTAATTCCAAGTTATGATTTTGGTAATATTTGCCGCCCTCTGTAAATGACAATTTGCCAGAATCTGTGATGCCAGGCCATAGTGTGGAACAACCTTCCACTGACTTTGTACATAGATATTTTCATATTTGTTCATTCTTTGTGGATTTGACTGGACCAGTTGAGGAAGTTTTAAAGTGACTTAGTAACATTGTCCAAAAAATTAATCCTCAAAATCCAATTGGAATTCTAGTGGTTCCCTCATACCTTGTTTTATTCGTAATAACACTAAAAACAGGGGACAGCTTTCGGTTTTTCAAATTTCCATTTCTTTCAAAAGATATTTACGATTGAAGAGTTCGGATATATGAAATTATCTACGGGACCTTTTCAGCCGTGTACAAAGTAAGTGCAATGAGTAAGGGAATATCACCCGAATATCACTTTGCATTTTCGCTCATTTCTCAGCCAAAAAACTTGAAATTTTCACACATTACTTTCTGGACATATCAGATCACACCAATACACATTTCATCAACCACGCATCACGTTTTGCACTTGTAAACAAAGTTACTTGATGCACATTTACCTGTCCTCTAACATATCTAAGAATAAGAGTAGAGGGACAATGCTTTCTCATGAAAATTGACATTTTGTGAAGTTTTGATGTACAGTCCAATGGGAGTTGTTCTTCTGTGACATCACAGATTTATCAAAGAGCCGACTTAGAGGGCAGCAAACAGGATTTTGATCAAATCTTTTAAAAATCATGATTCTTGATTGGATTATCCAAATATGCTCAAACTTTTGCTATTAGGTATCTAAAATTGTTCCCTTTTTCACCCAATCTGAAGCTTGTATAAACTTCCCCTTTAAATTACCATTATGAATTATACGAGATGGGTCGAACTATACTGTCCAGTCGATCTGCCATAGCGAGGGCGCACAAAGGAACAGAAATATGTCGACTGGAATAAAAAGTGTTCATTTTTTTTTTTAGTACCCCCTCCCCCCCCCCCCCCCCCCATCCCATCCAATTCAGAAAGGTCCACTTTTTATCCGTCTCGGCCATCTAAACCAGTGATCTCGGGCAGTGATCGGCCTTGTTGACGACCCCCTCCCAGGCCCGTTGCCAGGGGGGTGCGTTGGGTGCGTAACCCCCCCCCCCCCCCCCAAATTTAGAAAGGTCCACTTTTTGTCGGTTTCGGGTCCACTTTTACCGGTCTTGGGTACACTTTTTACCGGTCTTGAATCCACTTTTTATTGGTCTCTACCATCTAAACCACTAGTCTCACCCCCCCCCCCCCCCCCCCTCTGACTACACAACTTAACCATGCAGTGGTCTCGGCCTCGGCCTCAAAATATTTTGGCCACGGACACCCCCTCCCCCTCCCTCCCCCGCTTGCACGACTCTCACCATTTGGTCTCGGTTCCGTTTTGTGTAAATTACGCACGGCCCTTGAACAATCCTGGCTACGCCGGGCCTGCCTCCCCCCGGGGCCTCCTCCCCCCCCCCCCCCCCACCCTGCATATGCTTACATAATACAGTGGTCTCGGTCTCGACCTCGAACATTTTTGGCGCCACGGACTTTTGACCCCCCCCCCCCCCCCCCCCCACCGGTGTAAATAGTGTAAATAAGTTGATATAATCCTATTAATTCAGCGGAATTTTTTTTTTTTTATAACATGTACGCACCCCCCCCCCCCCCCAAAAAAAATAAATAAATAAAATCGGAAAGGTCAACTTTTTATCGGTCTCGGCCATCGAGCAACCTTCACACCCCCCTCCCCCCCCCCCCCCCCCGGGCCCCCTGTTTACACAAGACAGTGGTCTCGGTCTTAATAATAATGTTATATATAGGTACATAACTCTATGGTCTTAATTGATCTCGAACATTGTAGGTTCAGGGCCATTTTGGATCAAAAATAAAACATTGGAAAACCCCACCCAAAATAAAGATTTAGTGGAAAAAATGCACTTTACTCGTCTCAAATCATATTGGCCATAATGACTTTTAAAAAGTCATTATATGATTTGAGTTTTCTGTCCATGTCGGAGATGGATTTCCCCCCGCCCCCCCGCCCTCCCCCCCCCCCCCCAAAAAAAAATAAAAATAAAAATCGGATAGGGGGGTGGGTGGGGTGAGCTCTATCCAAATCTTATGTGGATGTTTGGAATATTGTTCACTTTGCAAGGCCCATCATTTACCATGGAATTTTCATACGTCCTGCACTCAGTGGGATGATTTATAATTCATATCGCAGGAATACACATTTGTCTTTTCTGCACAGTCAACCGAGTTACGAGATCCCTTTTAATCAATTTTTATTATTTTTCACTGAATTTTTTCCGTGGTAGTGTTGTATTGAATTAAAGCCCGGGATTTAGTCCTCAGTTAATTTTTTTCTTTCTTTCGATACTGCGACTTTTGTCGCTTTCAATTTTTTTTTGCCCGATGCATGATTACAAGACACCGTAGTATGGTATTGGTGCTGCGGACAATTACGAATTATGGCGGTAAGCTTTTGTACAATTAATTTGCTTTTAATTGACTATAACTGTCATTCTTATTAATTTAAATAACTACCCTAGTTTGGGAGAATAGCATGAATGATAATTTATGGTAATTATTTCACGATATGTTCTTAATTTCTGTATAGAATGGCTAATTTTGGTATGTGCGAGTGAAATACAGACTACAATACAGTGCAGCATTATGATCGCGTAGTTTGTACGCATTGCCGTGAGCTGACCGCTCACGTGTGCTATGCCCTATGCGCTGCCTAAGTGTGTGTGTATGAATGATGTGGTTGGGTGACCTGACACATCGGCACCCAATATATTTCCGACAGTTATACTTATAGTTATAGACTTTAAAAATCATCAAAATTTCATAAAACTTTACTCACATATTAAGAAAATAGTGCAGATTCCGATGTGATTATCAGATTTGCGATTTATTCATTTCGTCATGTTTATATTTCATATTTTGGGATATTGTTATCGTCCTCGAACTCGCGAGTCAAGGCTCACGCATTTTTTTTTTTTTGCTGCAATAGATCTGGAGAGAGGTGTGAAGATGTATCATGCCTTATGTAATTAATTATTTAACAGTGACATGTCATGCCGAATTACACATACAAATATGTTATCGTAGGAATTAACAAACCAACTGATTGAACAAAATATCTTACACAAAAACGTTTGCAATGATGCCAACATCGCACTAGATATTGTGAGGTGTGCCAGTTTTAATGAACACCCCCCTCTCTCAACTCTCCCCCACTTTTTCTTTTCTCTCTCTGTTTCCCATATTTCTCTTCCAGTATGGACTGTACCTTTCTATCATGCCTGCTACATTTCTTCAAGACCTGCTCTAGAACATACTGTAGAGACTTAACTATCATCTTTCTCTCTACTTGTAAATAATGTTTTATATTTGTTTGTATTACTTTTTTTCTTGTATATAATTATATTAATTTATGTTTATCTATGTTTAAGAATATGTAAAACTCAAATCTTAGGTATGGCAACACTTCAAGCTTCTAGCTTATATTGCCAGACCTCTGTGTTTCTATTTCGATGTTATGACAGTTTATTTTTTATGTACAAAATTGTTTACTGTGAGACATGCAGGAATTAAAACAATAAAATAAAATAAAAAAATTCACAAGTTTAGCGCGCACTACCACTACCAGATACACGATGCACGATTTTTCACAACCTGCGCAAACACTAAACTTCTAAAGTCAAAAATCTGTGGGGCTGGTATAAAAAAGCAGTGCCGATGTGTAGACTGGTACTAGTAATATTACACCTACCAGGCTACCATCATGACCCAATAAATAAATAAATAATATACATTTTGGAGCAGTACCCAAATTTGCTTGCGTTCATTCGTGCCATGGCACGTCTGTCCATTTCTGTCGAGAGTGGCTTGATCTGTGATAGATCAACAAATCTGTCATTTTCATGTCCTCTGTTACATTAAATTGCAGTCTTTTACTGTCGGCCATTCTAACGATAGTTCTTTAAATTGCAGTCTTTTACTGTCGGCCATTCTAACGAGAGATCTTTAAATTGCAGTCTTTTACTGTCCGCCATTCTAACGATAGTCGATAGTTCTTACCATTGACGCTGCCTGTGAGGCCCTTACTCATTGTTACTTAGGGCCAATAAATGTCGTGAGGTACGCCTAAAGAAAGGCAGTGATGGCCTTTTACGGCAGTCAGCTGGAAAAAAAAAACCTTCTTTATGGGTATTGGCAGTTTTTCTTTAATTTCTTAAATAAATTTATGCCTGCTGCTGCTATGATACATTTAAACTCACTGATCTAGTCAATGTGCTACATTACAAGACTGCTCATTTTGATGCTCCTTTCGCTGAATTTAATCTGCATTTCAGCAAGACCAAGGGTTGTGGAACATTTTGCACACAATGCGCCAATGTTCAAATTCCTGATCGGCAAATGCTTTTTGCTGGGCTACACATGATAAGCATTTGTTGGGCGAAAAGCATTTGGACGGGCAGTCTGACAGCGTGGTAAAACACAGTTTCACTGTGTTTTTCCTTAGATGCGATGAAGAAAAAACAATTATTAAATTCACCAATTTCACAGGGTTGCACTATGTACAGCTACATGGCTGCTCTCTTTGATGGAATTCTGTCCACTTTTTCATCCATTCGGCGATCAGCTGCGCCATTTTTCCAACCATCATTCAAATTGCCTTATTGTAGCATGCCGATCTGGTGATCAGTTCGTCCTTATTCTCCTCCTTATCATCCTCCTCCTCCTCCTCCTCCTCCTCCTCCTCCTCCTCCTCCTCCTCCTCCTCCTCCTCCTCCTCCTCCTCTTCCTCCTCCCCCTCTTCCTCCTCCTTCTCCACTTCCTCCACCACCTCCTCCTCCTCCTACTCCTCCTCCTCCTCCTCCTCCTCCTCCTACTCCTCCCCCTCCTCCTCCTCCTCCTCCTCCTCCTCCTCCTCTTCCTCCTCCCCCTCTTCCTCCTCCTTCTCCACTTCCTCCACCTCCTTCTCCTCCTCCTCCTACTCCTCCCCCTCCTACTCCTCCCCCTCCTCTTCCTCCTCCTTCTCCTCCTACTCCTCCCCCTCCTACTCCTCCCCCTCCTACTCCTCCCCCTCCTACTCCTCCCCCTCCTCTTCCTACTCCTTCTCCACTTCCTCCACCTCCTTCTCCTCCTCCTCCTTCTCCTACTCCTCCTCCTCCTCCTCCTCCTCCACCTCCTATACATCTACCTCTACTTCCTCTTCCTCCTCTTCTTCCTCCTTCTCCCCTTCCACCACCTCCTCCATCTCCTCTCCTCTCCTTCCCCTCATTCTCATTCTTATTCTCATTCTCATTCTTTTTTGTATTATTAATATGAATATTGTAATTATTATAATTACAAATTTCCTATTGCTTTTTTGCCCAGGGTACCACAATGGACCCTCAAACCAGAGAGGTTGCCCTGCAGCAGGCCGGCTACCACATCGACACCTTCCTCAACCAGGATCGCACGTATCCCGCCCTCGAAGATCTCATTCGTGCTGCTAGGACAGGTAATATGTATGCAGATATTATTCTTGTTAGTCCCAAGCTCTGTGAACAATTTTGTTATGTTTCATTGTTTGTATGCAAGCTTCTATTTTGGTTCATTTCAAGTGTCGACCTGTTTGAAAGTAAATGTTGATGTTGAATTTATGCAGTAAAATTAAATGTTCCATTACCACTTCATTCACTCGACATGAATATCAAATCTTTAAACAACACTAGTTAGTGAATATTTTTGTTATCTAATCATGATGTTATTCATGAGATATCAAGAGAGAAATAAACATGCTGTAATGATTACTTAGGCTGGTAGTTTGTATTAATGCTGTAACTGACCTTGATGATGAGCGGATCAGCAAACTTTGATTTATGATCAAAATTGAATGCCTTATTGATTACAAGAAATGTATTCACAAGGCAAAATCTGCATTTGTTTTGAATAATGCTCAGATAAGGGGGGGGGGGGGAGAAATCATTGTTGTTTTTTCCCCCAAGATCTTTTCAATTTTTCTGCATGATTGGAAATTTGCAGAAATGTGTCGATCATGGCATGATCGGATCCTGATCGAATTCCAATCCGATGATCGGTTACAGCGTTAGTTTGTAGTTTATATTTTGCCTCCAGAACCTGCTGTGTTCAAAAGCTCTTGCTCCTTTTGACTTGCATTGTATGAACTGTCTAACTCTTTATTTGCTTCCATAACCCCATGGATATTCATAATTATCCTCCCCTCTCCTCCATTGTACATGTTTCACATTTCGGATATAAAATTCAGCTTTTATTGATTTGTTTTTAAATTTCTTTTCATCTCAATCTGAAGGTGCAGCAACGGTGAGTGGGACATCAGACAATGACTACCCATCATTGGCAGCGCCCTCTATTGGCCTGGCTGATCTCCCTCTGCTGGGGCCCACAAAGAAGACACCACTTCCACCTGAACTGGTCGAGCAGTTTGGACGTATCCTTTCAGTGATGATGAAAATTATGATGATAGTAATAATAATGATGATAATGATTATTATAATAATAATAGTAATAATGATTATAACAATAACAATCATGATAATAATTATAATTATGATTATAAGTTTTATTATAATTATGATTATAAGTTTTATTATAATAATAATAATAACAGAGATCTTATATAATTCAACAGTTCCATCTTTTACAAAATTCTCAGGGTGCAGTTAAGGTGACGACGATGACGGTCGTCGATGATGATGACACTAGGGATGTAAATTACCCAGTGTTAACATTATTTTTTCCCTTTGTTGCGGTAATAATGATAATGATGATTATTATTATTATAAGGATCACATAAATAATGAATCTGATGGTAGTTTTGATGGGGATGATGGTGGTAATAATGATGATGAGAATAATGACTAAGACATCACCAAAGATGTACATTATCCATTTTTAATATTATTTTTCCCGAAGCTATGGTATGGTGATGATGATAATGATGACAATGGTGATCATGATATCAATAGTTAGTATTTCGATGATGACAAGCGATGATGAAGACTATGATAATGATAGACTTGAAATGACACAGTGCTACCGTTAACCTGCCACAAACATGTTATGTAATAGAATTTTCCGTGTTCAGAATCCTTGACTACCCTCCTACCAGACATGCAATGCAACTGCATGATGGGAGCCTTCCCAGAGATCAGCAGAGCTTGGCTCAGCATCGACACAGACGTCTTTGTCTGGAACTATGAAGATGGGTTAGTCTATACACCAAGCCAAGGGGTGTAATCTGAAAAGGATTTTAAGCTAAAATTTATTGGATTGATATGTCACTAAAATATTATTTTAGCACATCAGTATTTATTTAGTACAGTTAGAGAATTTACTGATTAGGCTAAAAAATATTTTAGTGACGTACATGTAGATACAATAAATTTTAGCTTAAAATTGTTTTTGTAATATGTGCCCCAATAAAGTGGAACATTGTTATAATAACAAGGAGTTGGGGATCATGAAATTAATTCATATCAGATTAAAAATATATAAAAGAATATAAAGAGCTGAAACCAGAACAATTATTGTTTTAAGAAGGTTTCAGAGCGTTTTATAACAAGGTTCCACTACAGGTGAATACATATGCACAAATTTGAATTCATCCTTGTATCTAGAGGTGATTCTTGTTTGCATGGACTGTCTATGTGGTATTTCAAGACATAGATCTGTAATAAGTTCCCCAGTCAACATGAAAATCCTCCATTTGTTTTATCCCTGCAGAGGTGATCTCGCCTACTTTGACGGTCTGAGTGACACTATCCTGAGCGCAGGACTGGTCAGGCCCAAACCAAACATCTTCAGACCACACATCCGATTCCTGCTCTGCTTAGCAACGACCGTGGAGATAGTTCTGCTTGGTGTCAGCTTTACGAGGCCGAGAGAAGGTACAATAAATACAGATTTCATATTCCAAAGCGTTATATATCTTACTCGTGTAATTATATTTGGCAATTTCATGAAACAATTTATTCATATGATGACATAAATGGTACCCTGGGGTACCAAACGAATATCCGCCATTTTGTTTAATTATTTATTTATTTTTTAGGGCTGTACCAGGGTATAGCGTGCATACAATCGCGCGCTGCACTGCATACACAACGCAATACGGTTGTGCTTCGAGTGGACACAAGATGGCGCTACACAACGCGGTACCCCGGGGTACAGCGGTACCCCGGGGTACAGCGGTACCCCGGGGTACAACGGTACCCCGGGGTACCGCGTGTGTCATCATATATCCCTCTGGGTAGTACCAATTATGACTGATTTTCTCTTAGCTTCTGGATTCCTGATCAATATGTTTTCTCGTATAAGTTTAAAGTCAGTAAACCCAACCCTTTTTCAGTGATATTCCAGGCCGCAGAATATTTTTTTGTTGTCATTTGCAGCTAGTTGTAGTGAATGCTTTAGAGAATCAACAATATTTTCTCCCATTTACTATGTTAGTATTTGTGTTGAGTAGTGCTATCATTAATAATTATCTCTTTTTGTTGTAACCACACTACATTTTTCTATGTAAATGTGAGTATATTTTCAGTTTCTTTGTCTTATGTCATCTGTGAATCAGAAAACAACCTAGACTTAAATTTAGTCTGTTATCGCTTATCTTGTAAGTAAATGTGAATAAAGTGTGATCAATTATTATTAACATCCCCAAGATATTGATGCAAATGACATTGTCTGTTATCGCTTATCGTGTAAGTTAGAGGTGTACCTGTAAAGTGTACCTGTACCTGTAAAGTGTACCTGTACCTGTAAACTCCACAAAAATTACTTTGAGCTTCCACATTTCTCTTCTACCGCGTTGTTTAGAGAAGAGAAGAATAAAAAAGGGTTAGATCTTTTCAAATGCCCCTTTAGTATGAAGATATCTATCATTGATAATCATTCAGCTCAAGAGCATCTACAGACGGTCATAAGCGTCATACTGTAATTAGTTGTAAAATCTGATGCAAATTTTCGCTTTTTTAACCAGGAAAGCAGTGTTCTTTTTCAATGAAACTTTCACACATCATACAGACATATCTTACAATGGTTTTAAAATAGGATTGAAGTCTCAAATTTCATTTTGGGAAATATCTGACACTTTACAAGTGCACCTTTAATGTGAATAAAGTATGATCAATTATTATTATCACCCCCCAGATATCGATGCAAATGACTTTGGGCACAGCGAAATGCACCTGATCCCAGAGCCCCTGTTTGCCATCCCGTCTGACAACGCACACATCACAGCCATTCAGGGCACCAGGGATGGACGCATCTTCATGGCCACCAAGGATGGCTCCCTCTATGAGCTTGTGTATCAGGTAGGAAACAGAAACATTAAAATTGGAAGGTGTTGTGGCAAGATCGTTTGGGCAAAGTTCTTCAAATATTTAGGACTTTTAAAGGAAAATATAATCAAGAACATGAAATCCCTGTGAAAATCAAAGTAAGAATAATGTATGTCATATTTAAAAACTTCAGCAATTAACATCTCTACATGTAGTAGCTGATTGCTTTCCATAAGTGTTTGTATACTGTGAGTTCTTTTTGTGAATTAATTTAATGAAAACCAATTATATGTTTAAACCGACGATGTGATCTGTTGCAGGCGCAGGACGGCTGGTTCAGCAGGAAGTGTAGAAAGGTGAACCTCTCCAGCAGTGTGCTCTCCTACCTGGTGCCCAGTATGCTGCAGTTTATGGACAAAGGTATGTCATCCAATTGAGTTGTTGGTGGTGGTGATGACGATGGTGATGATGTTGATGATTATGGGGATGATGACTATGATGATTATAATAGTGATGATGATGATTCTGTAAGAAGTGTAGGAAGGTGAACCTCTCCAGCAGTGTGCTCTCCTACCTGGTGCCTAGCATGCTCCAGTTTATGGACAAAGGTATGTCAATTGTCATCCAATTGAGTTGTTGGTGGTGGTGGTGGTTGTTATGATGATGCTGGTGGTGATAGTGATGGTGATGGTGATGATGATGGTGATGACGATTGTGAGATGATAATGCTAATGATAGTGATAGTGATGATGATGATGGTGATGATTATAATAGTGATGATGATGATTCTGTAAGAAGTGTAGGAAGGTGAACCTCTCCAGCAGTGTGCTCCCCTACCTGGTGCCTAGCATGCTGCATTTTATGGACAAAGGTATGTCCTCCAATTGAGTTGCTGGTGGTGGTGGTTATGGTGATGGTGCTGGCGATGGTGATGATGATGATGAAGATGATGGTTGCGAGATGATAATGATGATGATGATGAAGATGTGATGATAATGATGATGATGACGATGATGATTATGGTGATGGTGAGGAGGAGAGAGATAAGGAAAATAATGTTGATGATGATGCAGACATACAGGGATGTCCAGTTCTGATAATATTTGTGTCTAACTCCATGCAGATCCCCTGGTTCAGGTAGCCCACGATGAGAGCCGTCACATCCTGTACACTCGCTCAGAGCAAGGCACACTGACAGTGTATGATATGGGACTACAAGGAAAGGATATGAAGCGTGTCACTACCGTGTACTACAGCAGCATTCTTAGGGAGACAATTGCAGCTGCAAAGTAAGATCATTATGTTTGATATGCCCACATATAATATGTGACCTCACACCACAAAACGACCAATAAGTCGGGAAAAATTATTGTGCTAATTTTTACATGATAGTAAAGTAGAAGTCAATACCTTTAAAATGGTATATAATTTGTCATATTTGCACTAAGCGAACCCTCTCAAAATGAGCAGCCAAGATTTGGAACATGGCTGAATCAGTTTTAAAGTAAGGGAGAAAACGGGCCGTTTCAAAGATCAGCGTCCATTCAAGCACTGTAATCTGCTCATATTTATATGATTAAAAATCATATTTAAACATGATTTCTGACGCTCAAAATTTCACAGAAGGTAGATTATGATACCCTCATTCAGGAAATACCAAAATCCTGAATTTCATATTTTAAACAAAATTTGGCTATATCAGCTAATAACAGACAAACTACAACGGCGACATAACGGTCGTTTTGTGGTGTAAGGTCACATATACAACAAATGATTATAAAGCAGCACAAATTAAACAAAAAAAGTAGATATTATTCAAGCATTTATTTCTCCATTCCAAGAGGAAAATGAGGATCATTCAAAAATACATTTTACTTTGAAGGATATTGAATCTTTCTTGACTATCATGCATAATTCAGTTAAAGGTTGTCGAGTTATTAAACATTGAGCATTTTGCTTGCTTTGTTTTTACTATGATGTTGATGATGGTTATTATTGTTTTTGTGCGGGTCTGAACTGTACCAAATGACCAGGGATAATAATAAGCGCTTTGAGCACTTTATTAGATGGATATTGCGCAATATAAATATTCAATATTATTATTATTATTATTATCATCATTATATCTTTATTATTTCTACACAGAACTATTGACAGGTCACACTTCAAGCAGCTGGTTCACATAGCAGCCATCACCAGCCATGAATCCTCCTACCTACATCTGGTTGGTGTTACGCAATCAGGTCAGTCAGTCATGCAAATATTCACTGCTCACATGGTCAGAAATGAGCAAAGAAAAATTAGGCTTCCCCCACATTTGAACCCGAGACCTCTGGATTGCTAGACCGTTGGTCTTACCAACTAAGCTAGAAAGCTCCTCTTTTAGTTGTTTTTCCCCGAACCCTTTTTCATTGTTTGATGAGCTTCTGAATATCGAGCTATGAAAAGGGTTTTAAAACTGAGACCTCCGGATTGCTGACTAGTGCTCCTACCAACTGAGCTAGAAAGCTCTTCTGTTTTTATAGTAGTTAGTCGTCCCTGAATCCCTTGCATTGAAAAGGGTTTCAAAATGTTTGTTACATATCAATAGGATGTAATATGTTTTTTTAATATTATTGTATTAATTGAAGGGATCTAGTAACATTGTCCAAATCCACAAAGCTTCTGGCTTAGTGGTCAGAGCACTGGAAGTGCTTGATTTACTCAAAACATTACTCTGTCTGTGTTGTTGTGTTAACAAGCCTTTATTGCCCTTTAAAACAGCTTGGGCTAATGTGCTCCCCAGGGAGTTGAGATGGTGCACAATATAATTGTGCAGGTTTTAAATGTTCCTGATGACTAAAGATAATAGTAATGCCAGAGCTCTTAGAAACCCTGCATTAAGGGCTATGTAAATGCATCGTTTATTTTCTGTGATTTTTTTCTCTCCTACAGGTATACGTCTCTACTTCTCTACCACACGAGGGCAGTATGGAGACAGACGGCCTGCCTTCCTGTCTCTAGTCCACGTCCGTCTCCCGCCAGGCTTCACGGCAAACATGTCTGCCGTTAGACCAACCAACGTACATGTCTCTTGCTACAGCAAAGGCTGCCTGGTTCTCTGTGCCTCTCAGAACGAAGAGAGTGATCGTCTGTGGTGCCTGAGTCCGGATGCACTGCCCTATCAACAGAGCCTCATGGAAACACAGGTACGGTGACTCTAAGGAATTCGTTTGGAATTGAAGTATTGAATTTCAACCTTTTGCCACACTCCTAAATTTCAAAGTAAAGCAACTTAGGCACATGCACTGTCACTTTAAGTTTAAGTTATTTGTCACAAGCATTGAAAACTAAAAGGTTTCAGGCACGAGCAAACCGTCACTGGAGCTCTCTAGCTCAGTTCAGTAACTAGAGAACCTGTCTAGCGATCCGGAGGTCTCGGGTTCGAATCCCGGGGAAGCCATATTTTCTTTGCTCATATTTCATTTACGTTTTGCAAATCTTAAGTTAGGAATTTCGACTTTGATTTCTAAATTATTTGATAATTATAAAAGGTGGTGCATTTCACTTCTGCCATGATTCCATATTATAAAGAAAAAACAAAGAAGTTTGTCCCACAAACTAAAACTTATTCACTGCAAAACAGTTATCTACTTGTGTTTGTTTCTCTATATTTCAAGTAACCCGCATTTGACTGTCAAACAGTGACTGCCATGTTCGATCACAAACTAGTACATGTAGTACATTTTTTTGTTTGTTTTTAGTAATTCTGCATGTAAAACTCAACTTTTCATTTGTGGTTAGTTTAGTTTTATTTTACAAGAAAGCCAAACATGAAGTTACTTAATATGTATGATTATTTACAGGTCACTCATCTGGTGGATTATAGGACCTGGTTTATCTCAGAGATACTAGAGCTGGACGAGTTTCAAAGTGAGACCAACGAGGCACACATTTAGTCAATTTTACTATCATCCCAAGAAACAGCCTACTTTCATTTAGTTTTGACCCCACTGAATGAGGAACATATATTAAGTGTTTTTATTTGTTTGTTCATAGGTAACCCACCTAGTGGACAGTAGGACCTGGTTCATCTCAGAGATCCCACCGCTAGACCAGTTCCAAGGGGAGACCAATGACGCTCACAGTCAGACCCTCTCTCTATCACCACCAAGGAACAGATTACTCTCCTCTCCCTCTACCAAGCCTGACCCACCTACCGTTGTGAAGCAACACATCTCACATGCTCCCAGATATCTGCTACTTAGTTCGCAGGTGAGATCAAGGATTAAATTAGTGGATTAGAGATTGGTAATTTGAGTAAGGGATTAGGAGTTAGGGGTTGTAGAAAAGACACACAGTCAGACCCCAAGAAACAGACTCTCTTCTCCCTCTACAAAACCTGACCCAACAGGTATCATGACTTGGTTTTCTGGCTTAACCCCTTGCCTACGCGAACCGAGTGGGCTATGTACAAATTCTATGGGCATTTCAGAATCTCGAAGGGAACGGGTTAAAATGTGTGGTTTACTGGAATCCCTGTATAAAGAACTTATTAATTAATGAATGTCCTGTCTGTTATGAAATTAATTTGCTGTACCTACAAGTTTGTAGTTAATTAGTGAAAACATTATCTGAATAAGGTGCACGGCTATTTATGTGATGTTATCATTGTATGCTTCCTTTAAAGTTGTTTTTGTTGTTATATTGTATATTGTAATCTATTATTTTGATGTAATGATCTTAGTAACAACTTTTGAAAAGGCGCTTTATGAATACCCATGTTATTTGATTTTATTTTATTTTATTTTATTCAACCATTAAAAGACACAAAAATATATACAGCAGTGGTATTACAAATGTCGATAATGGTTATGGCCCTTTAAAAGCATATAAGCTTGTCAGTAAGGAACCTGTTATATTATGTTCCAATTATGTTTGTATAACAGGGTAGTGTAGTGATCTCCAGACTGCGTCCAGTGGACCAGCTGAGACAGCTGATGCTGAACAACATGGGACCAGAGTGTCCTGCGGTGGAGAACTTCTTCAAGCTGCACAAGGTAAATGCATTGTTCACTTTGATTTAACTCCTAACGTGCCAAGCTCGCATTTTTGCGAGTTACAATGCACACAAATGCCATAGAGCATTACAATCCCTGGCACATTAAGAGTTAAAGGAGTTAATCATCCAATCATGACAAGTGCCTACCGTATTTGCTGGTGTATTAACCGCACCTTTTTTCCAAAAAAAAAAAAAAAAAAAGGGGGTGCGGTTAATACACGAACGTATTAACCGCACTTTAAAAACAAAATTTTTAGGGGTGCGGTTAATACACCGGAGCGGTTAATACACCAACAAATACGGTATATACATTTTAAACTTATCTCACATTTGTTGATTTTTGTTGAACTGTCTTTAATGAGCACCTACTCATAATGACAAATTTCTGTACCCTTAGAGTCAAGACAGATTTGACTGTATTTAAATAGCAAACTTGCCTCTAAATCGTTGCGCTAAAGCGTGGCTTTTTTTTTGGAACTTAGTTTACATTAAAACTGCTTATAATGACACCTGCTCTTAGAGACTGATCCCAACATTTTGTTGACTAATTTCTTATTTTGTTTGATGTTTTTGTCACTTGAAGGAGGACCAGGCGTGTGCAACGTGTCTTGTTCTAGCTTGTTCCACAACATCTAGTGACCAAACCATTGCAGACTAGCCCTAAGCAGGCATTCTACTACTAAGATTAGTTTACATTTTTATTGGAACTGTCTATAATGACCACCTTGCCATACAAATTGTTTTCTTATCTCTTGAGTGGCCTTTATTGACAGGTTAGCCTGTATTTTTATCATGACACATTTTTTGTATTTATTCATTTTGTCACTTGCAGGAGGACCAGGCGTGTGCAACGTGTCTTGTTCTAGCCTGTTCTACAGCTTCCAGTGACCAGACCATTGCAGACTGGGCCACGCAGGCATTCTTCTACTACGGCGGGGAGCCTGGGGAGGTGATGGGTGCAGAACGCCAGCCCCCTCACCCAGTGGCCAACCTGGCCGCAATGTTTGGTAAATAAACTGATTTGTTATTGATCAAGTTTCTGTATTTTAGAAGAAAAGAATATATACCATTGTTCTATGGTGGAGAACCCCTCACCCAGTAGCCACTCTGGCCGGCCATGTTTGGTAAATATACTGATTGGGTATCAAGCAAATGTCTATATTTTGTAGATAAGATGATATATTATAGACCAAAATTATGACACAAAACTATTTGATTCTACCATAGTAATAGTTCTAAACAACTTGTCCTTAGCATCCAAAAAGGTAAATTATTCTCCACTTATGTGTTTTTTAAATCCATCAATCCAGTAGTGGACCAAGGTATTTTGCCACACCAGCTTCAGAGCACCCTACCATCGTCTCTACCCCTTACCAACCAAAATAAGTTAATTATTTTTCAATTATTTCATCAGGTTCCGCTAGTCCGGTAGTTGGCCAAGGCAGCATGGAAACACCAATGCACTTCGCTACCCCTGCCACTGGGCGCCCCACAGTCTCCTCCACCCCTTATGTGATGAATACGCCCCTCCAGCTGCAGGGCGGGGTACAGCAGGGGGCGCTGCCCTTCTCTGGAAAGTTCAGGGGGCTCTGTCTCTACTTCAGTCGACTAGTGAGGTGAGTCATTTAGCTGGTTGATTACCATTTGGTCTATAGCCAATGTGAAAAAATATAGTTGGCATAATGTCATTTGGTCAAAACCTAACCGTAACGATCATACAATTCTAGAAATTATCATTGTTTTGTAATTAAACATTAGATTTCTAAAAATTACAATGGCCCCAATCCTGAAAATGATGGTCCCATATAAAGAAGATATTTTAGAATGCTGTCACATTGTTTCACTTGCTCGAATGTGGGCAAGATAAATTAAGCATTAATGACATTTTGGTAATTTTGCACACACAACAAAAATGGAAATTGACAAAATAGTTATAACCCAAATAGGACTCAGTAAAAAATAAAGAAACAAAATGGTTTATAGTCTCATGTAGACAATATTGTATAAACCAAAATGTCTTTGGACTGCAAGTCTAACAATGTATCCCCAATAGGATGACCACAGGATGATTATTGTTTGCCAGTGATGTATATGTCTATGTACCTTTCCACTTGGTTGATTTATATTTGTGTGTCTAATTGTTTGCTTCATAATGTATTCATGTTGCCAGGCCTCTGTGGGAAAACCGTCTGGTGAAAGAGGTGCCTGTGATTGGTCAACCACTCCATACTCATCTGGTGAGTTCTTAATCTAGTCGTCTTCTCTCATAATGATAGACATAACCAAGGCAGAGCTGCCAAGTCTCCCTGATTTCGTAGGAGACTCCCTGAAAATAGACCAAGCTTACTGCATCAGATTACATCCCATCAGCCAATCTCTCCCCAATTATTGAAATATTACTGTCCTTAGGTTGTATGCATTTGATAGATACATGTATCTCCCTGATTTTTGATGAAATTTCCCTAAATCTTCCTGATTGTTGAATTTCAATGTAGGTGCCAAGGGGGTGTTTCACCAAGATTTCAAGTTGGAACTTGCATTGAAGTTGGACTTGAAATTATGGAAAGCCATTTGTCGCATGTGAATTAAAAAAACTATGGTCATGTGAGCATGTATTATTTTGTTATTTTATTTTGTTTTGTAGCTGTCGTTTGCAGGAATTTCTAGTTCATTTTGATTTGATTAGAAATTTATTTGATTTTATTTCACTTTGTTTTCCAGCTGTCTTTTGCATTCAGTAGCCACGAGCTGAGTTCTGTTCTGGAGGATGTGCACGCCCTCAAAACATTCTTAGAGAAGAATTCTCAGTTCACCATGATGGTGGAGAGGTGAGTGTTGAATTTGATAGATTGATAGCCCAGTCATACAGCCAAACCTAGCCCAGACAGACACCAAACCATTTCATTCGGGGTCATTAGGGTTTTGGGGGAGGGGGAAATGTTAAGTCTAAAGTCGGTCCGTATTCCATACTCAATTCAGTGTACATTCGGCATGAGACACGCACAGCCAGAACGTACCCAGATCGAACCCAAAATCGTCTAATTTTGACACTTTCACATACTAAAAACAATTAAGTGGTTTTAATTGATGATGACGATGATGGTGCTTATGATGATGAGGATGAGGAGGGAGTGGAGAATAATGATAAAGATGCAGCAATAATAATTCTTACAATTGCTTACGCACGGCTCACCTGTTACATTAGCAGTGGCCCAGGGAGAGCCCTATTACTAATTCAGCATGTTATGTATTTGTAAATACAATTTTGAAATTTAAAGAATATCATAGTAATATTCATACTTGTTGAGTTTGTAAATTAATTTGTTCTTCTTTTCTTGTCTTTTTTCCTTTTTGATTGTGTTGCAGCATGATCCCACACATTCCAAGCAGACCAGACACTATGGGAGGAGCACAGAATGCACAGATGATGCAGAGAGAGCAACACAGAATCAGGGGTAATAATAATAATAATATACTTGATTTATATAGCGCCTAATATGATTGATAATCATCTCTAAGCGCTTTACAATGATATTATTACCCCGGTCATAGGATACAATGCAAACCAGCACACACTGTGTGCACCATCTCCACTCCCTGGGGAGCATTCCTTCCAAGCGGCTCATGGGCATTGAGAAGATCGTTCACATAAATGCTTTCACCTCCTACCGGGTACCCATTTATACACCTGGGTAGAGAGCAGCATTGTGGATTAATTATCTTGTTTGTTTTGTTTGTTTGCTTGTTTGTTCGTTTGTGTGTATGTGTGTATGTTTGCTTGTTTGTTCGTTTGTGTGTATGTGTTTCTGTTTGTTTATTTGTGTGTTTGTTTGTTTGTTAACCATAATGCTGACATTCAGTACTGTTGTGGACATATTCAAATGGAAAGAAAATAATAAATAATTTATGAAACTGAAAGAAACAAACTTAAAACAAATGATTTTCACCATTTTCTAAACTCACAGTTGATATTAGAAATTAAATCAACTGTTGTCTTGTGTTTCATTTCTTGCAGCTGAAGCCCAAATGCAAATGAGAGAAAGTCCTTGGTCAACTTTCAGAAGTTGGTTGATACTACGGTAGAAGTCCTTTTCATGCTGAAACTACTATGCTATTTAATACCTGTTCCACATCAGTAATGTTTACACCTTGACAGAAATAAAGATAAAATGTAATGTGTTTTTCACTGTTTTCAAACTTCACAGTTTATATTATGAATCAAACCAACTGTTTTTGTTTCATTTCTTGTAGCTGAGGCCCTAATGCAAATGAGAGAAAGTCCTTGGTCAACTTTCAGAAGTTGGTTGATACTACGGTAGAAGTCCTTTTCATGCTGAAACTACTATGCTATTACCTGTTCCACATCAGTAATGTTTACACCTTGACAGAAATAAAGATCAAATGTAATTTGTTTTTTTCCCTGTTATCAAACTTCACAGTTGATGTTATGAATCAAACCAACTGTTTGTGTTTCCTTTCTTGTAGCTGAGGCCCATGCAAATGAACGACAGTCCCTGGTCAACTTTCAGAAGCTGGTTGATAGTACGGTAGAAGTCCTTTCGATGCTCAAGCTACTATGCTATTACCTGTTCCACATGTGTGTTACATTGTTATCAAACTTCACAGTTTATATTATGAATCAAACCAACTGTTTGTGTTTCCTTTCTTGTAGCTGAGGCCCATGCAAATGAACGACAGTCCCTGGTCAACTTTCAGAAGTTGGTTGATACTACGGTAGAAGTCCTTTTCATGCTGAAACTACTATGCTATTACCTGTTCCACATGTGTGTTACATTGTTATCAAACTTCACAGTTGATGTTATGAATCGAACCAACTGTTTTTGTTTCCTTTCTTGTAGCTGAGGCCCATGCAAATGAAAGACAGTCCCTGGTCAACTTTCAGAAGTTGGTTGACATTACGGTAGAAGTCCTTTCGATGCTCAAGCTCCTTTGCTACCATCAGTTCCACATTGTTGCATCTGCGTTGAATCACGTAAGAACAAGCATTATCAAAATCAAGATCAACTAGAATCAGTTCGCATAGGAGGAGGAGGTGGTGGGCTGAATTCCTCGAAACCAGCCCAGCCCTATAAAAAAAGATTCAAATCATTGGCTCGAATCAGTGGCACAACTTAGTCCGGGCTAAAAAGACGGAAGTTATCAGCTATCGGTTAAACTGTGTCGCACCTGTGGAATTGATAGTTGTCTTGTGCCGTAAGCCAATTGTTTTCCCTCATTATAATTAATGCAAACCCTCTGATAAAACCAACAAAAAGGACTTGATAAACCATCTTGTGTTTGATTCCCGTGGAAGCCCATTGTCTGTTCCCTTTTAAATATTTGCCTTTGGGTGTATTGATTGAAAATTCTGAATTACATTTTTATTATTGTTCATTTTTTGCAGATGGAGAAAGAAGAGTTGAAGAAGATGACATTACGAGAGCTTGTAATGCAAGGAAGAGAGGTGAGTCTTTACCTTCAGGAGAAATTTTGATTATGATAGAGATTATCATGATGAGGAGGAGGAGGTGGGTGGTTGATGATGATGATGATGATGATGGTGGTGGTGGTGGTGGTGGTGGTGGTGGTGGTGGTGGTGGTTGGTGGTGGTGGTGGCGGTGGTGGTGGTGATGATGATGATGATGATGATGATAAGAAGATGATGTGCTGGTGATGATGATGATGATGGTGGTGATGGTGATGATGATGATGATGATGATGATGATGATGATGATGATGATGATGATGATGATGGTGGTGGTGGTGGTGGTGGTGGTGATGATGATGATGATGATGATGATGATGATGATGATGATGATGATGATAATGTGATTATGATTATGATGGTGGTGATGATGATGATGATGACGAAGATTACGATGGTGTTGGTGGTAGCAACTATGAGGATGATGGATGATTTGATATGAGCCTTCTTTTACAAATTCTGTGATTAATTTTTTTTAATGTGTTTGCCATGATTGTTTATCTACTTCTTTTACCATTGGACCTACTAGATGTGCAGCAGTCTCATCACCTCGCTGATCAATCGCTACATCGGTGACAACAGCACGACGGATGCGATCAGCACCAGACTGAGAGAGGTCTGTCCGTCTCTGTACAGCACCAACGATGCAATCTGCACCAAGGTATGTAGGAAGCACTGACTTAAAAGGCTTGATGAGACAAAGCCTTCAGAGTTGTTGCAAGAAGTTGCCATTTTGTAACACATATAAATACTTTAAATGAGGCTGGGGGATGTCTTTCTATTTCTATACAGCACTTATGATGCCATCTGCCCCAAGTTAAACAAATAACCCACTGATTTAAATGGCTGGATTTGATAAAGCCCTATTTTGTTGCAAGAAGTCACCATATATAAGTTGTTGCAAGTAGGTGCCGCCTTTGACCTCCATGAATAATAGAGATACTTTTGATGGTCAATAAGTACGAGTAAAGTCTGTCCATCTCTATACTGCACCACTGATTCCATCTGCACAAAGGTATGGATTAGGGTTAAATTCAAAATGATATTTTGTTGCCCATTTTGGCCAGTGGAATTTAACATCAATGCAATTTGGTGGCCCAAGGCTTATTTTTAATGGCCATGTGCCAACAGGCTAGCTAGTGCTCTTTTCAGGCCTTGTCTAATCGCTCAAATTGTTATCTTTTCCCTTTTCAGGCAAATGAGACATTACAGGCAGCCATGCATGCTGAGACGAGGTCTGTGAGGGATAGACTACTACAAGAGTCATTACAGGTAAAGTTTCACCACATTATTATATTTCATGAATAAATCCATGAATGTGTAGGATATATAGCAAGTTTATTTCCTTATTTGACATATATAACTTTAAACTGTATTGTAGTAATTTTAACAATAATTCAAAAATACTTAATAAGTTAAACCTTATATAAATGTAAATTAAAGATACAATGGATGGTTGTATGTCTCATAATATTACATACTTGAGTATGTCTGTGTGTATTGATTAAATAGCTTTCTGTTGTAAGTTTTTGATACCATAATATCATCACACATTTTACTTCTTTTCTGTCAACAGAATTTCAAGAAAGTAAGCCAACAGCTGAACCTGGCTGCAGTCTGTGCCGAGTATCACCAAGGTAAGACCATTTGTGACCTTTCACCACAAAATGACGGAAAGTTGGGGAAATCATTGTGCTGATTTTTTACATGACATTAAAGTAGAAGTCATTACCTTTAAAAATTGTATATAATTGATTATATTCAGACTTTAGAAACCCTCTCAAATTGAGAGCCAAAGATTTGGAACATGGCAGAAGCAGATGTAAAATACGGGAGAAAACATGCCGCTTCAAAGAACAGGGTCCATTCAAGCGCTATAATGTGATAATTTATATTGGATTAAAAATCATGTTTAAATATAATTTCCGATGCTCAAAACTTCACAGAAGGTAAATTAGATATCCTCATTCAGGAAATACAAAAATCCCAAATCTCATGTTTAAAACCAAAATGTATTATTTCCGCTAATAAAAGAGAAACTATCACAACGACTTAACGGACGTTTTGTGGTGTAAGGTCTCATTTAGGATGTGGC
This sequence comes from Echinarachnius parma, assembly GCA_037951105.1. Lineage (NCBI taxonomy): Eukaryota > Metazoa > Echinodermata > Echinoidea > Clypeasteroida > Echinarachniidae > Echinarachnius > Echinarachnius parma. The sequence continues at coordinate 99,669 of JBAMJV010012357.1, read as the reverse complement.
TGATTATGTTTAAAGGGACTTAGTAACATTGTCCTAATCCTCAAAATCCAATTGGAATTGTAGCAGTTCCCTCATACCTTGTTGTATTTGTATTAACAATAAAAGCATGGGACAGGTTTCGGTTTTTTCGAATTTCCCTTTTGTTAAAAAGATATTAACGATTGAAGTGTTCAGATGTTAAATTAGCCACTGGATCGTCTAAACCGTGTAAAAAGTCAGTGCAATGAGTTAGTTGCATTTGTGCTCATTACTCGGCCATATAACGTCAATTTAACTTGAAATTTTCACACAATACCCAGTAGACATATCAAATAACAACAATATACATTATAATATATCAACCATTCATCACTTTTTGCACCTGTCAACAAAGTTACTAGATCCCTTTAAAGGGTTCTGGTATCTTTGTTTAAACATGCAAATAACTGACAACTGATAAAAATGTGTTTTTCTGTGATCCGATATGTTCATTGAGTTATGTGTGTCCATTCCATGTTAAATGGATGTTACTTATTATGGTCGAGTAATGAGCTGCAATGCAAAGTGGTGTTTGCTAACTCTAAGAAAAAATGCCAAAATGTTTAACTTACAGCATGGTTCTATGATGGGTGTTGTAGACCTCTTTCTGTTGGCTTGAAGATTCATGAGGCAGGGAGGCATTTCTTTGTCTTAGTTTGTTGGTTTGTTTTCTACTGGTGATTTGAAGAAATTTGGTTGATTATTTGCCTTGTTTTTCCCAGCCCGGTTCTACGATGGTGTTGTAGACCTGTGTCTGTCGGCAGCCTCCAAGAGAGATGTCCAGAACCTGGCTCTGATCTACTACAAGAATGGCAAGCGACCTGAAGATGCACAGTGCATGTAGGCATGTTTATCTGTAATGTTATTTGTTGATTTGTTTTTATTATTTGTGATTTGAAGAAATCTGGTTAAGTTTGTGTCTTTCTTTCCCCAGCGCGGTTCTATGATGGTGTTGTAGACCTGTGTCTGTCGGCAGCCTCCAAGAGAGATGTCCAGAACCTAGCTCTGATCTACTACAAGAACGGCAAGAGGCCTGAAGATACACAGGGCATAGGGGCATTTGTGTATAATTTGTATGTAGGTTTGTTTTCTACTGGTCTAAATAGAAACTCTTTATGTCTTGTCTTGCGAATTTCTCCCTTGCAGATCCGTTCTACGGTGGTGTTGTAGACATGTGTCTCTCTGCTGCCCAGAGAGCAGAGAGAGCCCAGAGAGATTTCCAGAACCTGGTCCTGATGTACTACAAGAACAGCAAGAGGCCTGAAGATACACAGGGCATGGGGGCATTGTTTAATCTTTAAATATTTTTGTTTGAATGTTGGTTTGTTTGTTTTCTACTGATGATTTGAAGAAACTTTTGTTTCATTATTTGTCTGTTCTTGTTTTTGCCATTGTTTTACATCCAGCCCGGTTCTACGATGGTGTTGTAGACCTGTGTCTGTCGGCAGCCTCCAAGAGAGATGTCCAGAACCTGGCTCTGATCTACTACAAGAATGGCAAGAGGCCTGAAGATACACAGGGCATGGAAGCCTTCTCAGCTAGGTAAGTTTCAAATGTCTTATTCGTAAAGATTGTTTTATTTCTAGCATCATACAGATAGGATTAAAGTGATCCATGTACTTTGTTAGACATTGCCAAAAATGACACTCGAGACTTCAATCCTATACCAACATCATTGTAAGATATGTCTGAATGATGTCTGTAAGGTTCATTGAAAAAGAACACTGCTTTCCTGGTTAAAAAAATGATAATTTGCGTCAGATTTTACAACCAATTCTGAGTTCTTTGCCGTAGATTCAAACGTGACCTTTATGACCGTCTGTAGACGGTCTTGAGATGAATGATTTTCAATTATAGATATCTTCATACTAAAGGGACATTTGAACAAATCTAAACCTATTTTATTCTTCTCTTACCATAAGCTAAACAACACGGTGGAAGCTCATTTTTGTAGAGTTAGACAAAGTACATGGATCACTTTCAACAGATTTTTAAAGAAATAATTGCTAGAGGGCTGAATGGAAGCTCAGCTAGGGCTAGGTAAGTAGAATTTTCAACTGTTTGAATATTTATAATCTATCTAAAAAGGCTTATGATTGAAAATAAGCAACGAAAAATAGGCTTCGCCGGGAATCGAACCCAAGACCTTCAGATTGCTTGACTGGTGCTCAACCATCGAGCCACAAAAACCCTTGAATGGGGGAGGTTCCCATGAAACCCTTTTCATTGCTCAAATAGTCAGAAGCTATACAAATCGGGCTCTAACCCAAATATAATTCAATAAAAAAGCTTATGTTGATATTTCTGTTTTTTAGTCAACAAAGTACAGTCAAACCTGTCTTAGCATCCCCCTGCCTACAGCAGCCAAACTGCCTACAGTGGCCACCAAAAGTGTACAACTGCAGAGAAAAACTGTGATATAGAACTTACCATGTGTTCTTTGATTATTTTCATTATTTGTGAAAGGCAAAAGGTAATACGCAGAAATATGCACTTACCAGTAACAGTAATGCAAACATGGCTGTGTATAGACATTGGTAAATTTAATATGCAATTTTATCCAATTCTCTACAGGTACGAGTGCTACAAGTCCATCACAGATATTCTGGATGAGCTACTTACCGCTAGTCAAGCCCTACCATCATCCCCTGGGTTACCAACTAGACCAGGCCCCCCACCCCAGCCAGACCCTAACAAGCTCACAACCACAGACGCTGAACACTATGTAAGTTTTTGCTGTATTGGCCCCACATACTTAAATCTGTGTAGGTATGCAGAGTGCAAGTGTACTTTATTTGTAATGGTTAAGCATCCTTACTTCAAAAACTGTCTAAATATGCAAAGAAACAGTTGCTTCTTTCTGCTCATCATGAATGTGAGAAAAAACATTTATGATTTTCACACCTTATCATTTTAATTTAGAAATGTGCTTATTTTCAAGCATGTTAACTGTTCCCTTTGAGTTTCTGAAATCCCCATAGACTTTGTACATAGCCCATCAGGTTCCTGTTGCCAATGGAGGAAAAAGGTTCCCCCTTTTCCCTTCTCAAATTAGATAGGAGTTTGACTATAATTCATGATCCCCCTTCCATTATGGACGTGGTGTGGCAAGATTGGTAGAGCGCGCGCTTTCCGATCTCAAGATCCAGAATTTGAACCCAGCCCACTCCGTTTGTCCTTCAGCAAGACAATGAATCCACATTGCCTTCAGCGCCCGTTGAGCGGCTGGGCTAGTATGCTCCCTGTGGAGTTGAGATGGTGCGCAAGATAATTGCGCAGGTTTGACCTGTATGACCAAGGGTAATAATAATGCGCTTAGAAACATTGTATTAAGCGCTTTACAAATGTAATATATTATTATTATTATTCCATATCATTCAATTCATAAGTTACCTATTTCTGAACATTTTATTTGTTTACAAAAAATCTTCTTTTTCGCTGTAGCTTGATGGAATTATGCACAGGTGCCTTGCCTCTGATGACGAACTGTTCCATGTTGCGCTCTATGATTGGCTGGTTAACAAGGGACTCAAGGAACAGCTGCTTGAGGTAACCAATCACAGTCTCTGTACCATTTGAAATTAAATCATAAGATACAGCCATGCCCTCTCCCCTCGCAATAAAACAACAACAAAGAAATACTAAAGAAATATACAAGGAAAGATTTAGCTATTGCAGCGTTTAAGGTGAACAGTGGATAAGACAAATATTGGTGCATAATGGGATTTTAATTAATGCACATAATAGTCTAAAATATGACTTGTGCATGAATTGGAAATAATAAAGAATGATAAAGAATTTACTACTTTAAAAATAACTAGCTATGCAATCTTGAAAATTATGTTGCAAGTTATTTGCATGCCACATTTCGACATTTTGAATGGAACATTAGAGAAACCAAAAAGGAGTTCTTGTTTTTCCTGATCACCTCATTATTTGTTGAGCCGTACATCAAGCGTGCAGTGCATTACAACCCAGATAACCTGGAGATGTTGGATTGGTACATGTTGCATTCGCAAGAAGAAAATAAGAGAAAGATTCAAATTAATTTTTTGTATTTTCAGATCACCTCGACGTTTGTAGAGCTGTACATCGATTGTTCAGTGCATTACAACCCAGCCAATCTCGAGATGCTGGATTTTTACTGTTTGATTTTAAAAAAAGAGAAAATAATAGGACAATTTTGTTTTCTTTCTTCAGATTACCTCATCGTTTGTGGAGCCATACACCAGTGTGCAGTGCATTACAACCCAGAATACCTGGAGATGTTGGATTTTAGCAAATTATTTTCTCAAGAAGAAAATAAAAGAAAGACCAAAATGAATTGTATTTCCAGATGACCTCATCGTTTGTAGAGCTGCACATCAAGCGTGCTGTGCATTACAACCCAGATAACCTGGAGATGTTGGATCTTTGAAAGTTACTTTTGTCAAGAAGAAAATACACGAAAGATACAACTGAATTTTTGTATTTCCAGATTACCTCATCGTTTGTGGAGCCATACAATGAAATGTGCAGTGCATTACAACCCTGATAACCTGGAGATGTACTCTTTCATTAGAGAAATAATTTAGTTTGTCTTTTCCCAGATGACCTCATCGTTTGTTGAGCCGTACATCAAGCGTGCAGTGCATTACAACCCAGACAACCTGGAGATGCTGGATCTCCTGTGGAAGTACCATGAGAAGTGCAAGAACTATCCCGCCGCAGCCAGGATCCTCTGCAAACTGGCTGAAAGACATAGGTAATAATAATAATACATGTTTTTTATAAAGCGCTATGCGCAAGGTATCTGATTATAGCGCTTAGAAATAACAACAATGAAAAAAATACATACAAAATATAACAAATCAAGGAAAAGGGAAGGATTTTTAGTGCAAGAACTACCCTGCTGCAGCGAGGAGAAGTGGGAAAGCTCAAAGTGATTTTGGTTGAAATTGTACAAAGTTAATGGATCCGTTTAAAATTGAGTATCACTTCAAATGATCCTTCACTCTTCCCCGAAGATGATGCCTTATCTTTTGTGTTTGTGTCAACTTTATATAACTTTTGCCTGGCACAATCATTTATCTGTTCTGTTTTTCGTTTTCATTCATTCATTCATTCCTTTTAGTACAGAAGTTAAGCTACAGCAGAGGATTGAGTATCTATCTCGTGCTGTCATGTGCAGTAAGAGCAGCTAGTTATGTACTAGCTTTGTAAAAACCTAAGGTACGGGGAAGCCCCAATTTTTTTTGCTCATTTTCGTTTTTATTAGTTCATTCATTAATTAATTTTAATTTTGTTCTCTTTTCAGTACGGAGGTGAAGCTACAGCAGAGGATTGAGTATCTATCTTGTGCCGTCATGTGCAGTAAGAGCAGCCAGCTATGTACTAGATTTTGTAAAACCTAAGTTCTAGGGTTTGATTCACGGGGAAGCCCCAATTTTCTTTGCTCATTTTCGTTTTGTATTACTTCATTCATTCATTCATTTTAATTTGTTCTCTTTTCAGTACGGATGTGAAGCTACAGCAGAGGATTGAGTATCTATCTCGTGCTGTCATGTGTAGTAAGAGCAGCAGTCTCAGAACGAGCTCAGCAACCGAGGGTGAATTCCTCCACGAGCTGGAAGAGAAACTTGAGGTAAGTAGAACCTATTTATGTTAATGGGATAATAAAGTTAGCGTTTTGGGGAGCTTCATAGGGTACAAAGGCAACAAGTATTGAGTATGTGTATCGTGCTGTCATATGCAGTAAGAGCAGCAGCCTTAGAACGAGCTCAGCAAGCGAGGGGGAATTCCTCCACGAGCTGGAAGAGAAACTTGAGGTAGGTAGAACCCATATACGTAAAAGGGATAGTAAAAAATTCTTGTTTTGAGAGCGCTTCTATGGAAAGCCATAGGGGAAAACTAAATATATTTGATACCTGCAAAATATATGGGTCATTATCATAGCATTTTTAATGTTTATAAAAGCAAATGTCCCCTATTAGAATATTGTTGATGTTAATTAGATATATAAATGCGTTATCAAAATATATTTGATGTTGATAAAAATATAGACCTTATTAAGATATGTTGAGCCCTGTTTAATTATGTTCTCCCCTTATCATTCACCAGGTGGCTCGACTGCAGCTGCAGGTGTTTGAAGCCATTTCCCAGACTCGTCGCCATGGTGATCAGCATGCGCAGAACGCTCTGTCCATCCTCAACTCAGAACTAGTCGACATAACCAGGGTGAGCATCCTGTGCCATTTCTCTTGATGTGGAGGTTTAAGAGAATAGAGCACCGAAGGGGTGATGTGACATTCTTTTGTTTCAACACAGTAATGGTTCTAAATAACTTTTCCTTTGATCTTGGCTTTTGGTTGGACCTGGACGATTTGCCTTCTTAGCAACTGCTAGATCACTGATTATATGATTGCCTAACATTCTTTAGACTGAACCATAAGCCGTGCCAGTTAAAAGCTGCATGTTACACTTCGGTACTCTTTATGATTTTATTTGATTTAAATAATTAATTTTCCACATGTTTTCAGCAAAAATTCTGCAATTTAACTAAATGAGATTATTCAATGTTTATGCAATTCCCTTTGGCAAAAGGCTTCTTCAGGTAATAAATATGAAATTAGTGGTTAATTTTGTTTTATTAATAATTCTTAGTGAAATACTATTCTCTTATTGAGAATCGGAGATAGGCGCCACCTATTCACCTATACGATGGATTTATCTAATGTTCAGCTATCTAAACAATGATATTTATGTGTTTCTGCTTTATGTCCCTAGTTGTATGGTGACTTTGCAGATGAGTTTGGCCTGTCCAAGTGCAAGCTGGCCATTGTCCACTGCGCCGGTCACTACGAGGTGTCCCTCATCCAGGACCTTTGGCAGGAGATCATTGACCGAGGTGAGGCAAATCAAACTTGACCAACCAGCCAACCAACTGCATATGAGATACTTTTGACTCACAAAACACTTTCTCTTACCTCGATTTCACCCTGCCCCTAACCCTCCTGCCTTTCCTCAAGGAATGTTTTCCTCTTCTCCACCTCCTTTTCCTCCTCTGAAAGTTTTTTCTGTATTTTGAGTGAGTTTGTTTTTGTTTTTATGCCTCCGCAACGAAGTAGCCGGAGGCATTATGTTTTCGGGTTGTCCGTCCGTCCGTACGTACGTACGTCCGTACGTACGTCCGTACGTACGTACGTACGTACGTCCGTACGTCCCGTTCTCGTGATCGCGTTATCTCAAGAACCGATTAACGGATTTTCACCAAACTTGGGTCATGTATGTATCTTGGGGGGCCAATGATCTGATTAGATTTTGGGGTCATGAGGTCAAAGGTCAAAGGTCACAGAGCTCATTATATATGCAAAAATAGCTCGTGATCGCGTTATCTCAAGAAGGGATTGACAGATTCTGACCAAACTTGGTACATGTATGTATCTTGAGGGGCCGATGATCTGATTAGATTTTGGGGTCATGAGGTCAAAGGTCAAAGGTCACAGAGCTCATTATATATGCAAAAATAGCTCGTGATCGCGTTTTCTCAAGAACGGATTGACTGATTCTGACCAAGCTTGGTACATGTATGTATCTTGGGGGGCCAATGATCTGATTAGATTTTGGGGTCATGAGGTCAAAGGTCAAAGGTCACAGAGCTCATTATATATGCAAAAATAGCTCGTGATCGCGTTATCTCAAGAAGGGATTGACAGATTCTGACCAAACTTGGTACATGTATGTTCCTTGGAGAGCCAATGAACTGATTAGATTTTGGGGGTCATGAGGTCAAAGGTCACAGGGCTCATTATATGTAAAAGTAGCTTGAGATTGGAAATCTCAAGAACTGAATATCAGATTTCAATCCAACTTGATACCTGAATGTATAATAGGGAACAATTGTAGTCATTAGACTTTGGGGTCATGAGGGCAAAGGTCAAGGTCACTTATAGCTCATAATTGTGATACGTCAAGATCTAAAAGACAGAGTACCATCAAAATTGAGTTGACAGAATTAATTCTGTGTACATGTACTTGTCGATTTGGGCTTGACATAAATCAATTGCGTAATGGCGGAGGCATCATTTTCGACTGCGCGCAGTCGAAGATCCATCTAGTTTGTATATCAAATGCAAATGTGAACAGGTGTCCACTATAGCTTTAGAGGGGCTCTGAAAGGCCAAACATGGTTCACTGCAACGCAAGTAGCAACAAAAATACAAAGTACATAAGAACAAAGACGGGGTGAACAAGATTATAATTTAGAAAGGAGGTAACCGTGCAAACAACCTTTGAAGGTTTGGAAGACAGTAATGGAGATGTACACATCAACAATTGTTCAGTTAATGTTCTTTTTAACACATAAAAGACTTTTCCCCCTGAAGATACCTGGGGGTGTTTCACAAAGATCCTAAGTTGAACTTAACTCTCAGTTGGACTTAAAATTTATGGAAAGCCATTAGTTTCCTTGAAAAAATATTGTAACATTTCTTTTAAAAGAGATACAATGTTGATTTAAATCATTGATATTTTCTATTATCAAGGGGATTTCATGTTCTTGATGTAAAATTTATGAAAAGTCTAAAATACTTGCATTTTTGTTTTTGAATATATTTTGTTCCAAGGCTACAAATGGTTTACCATACTATTTAAGTCCAACTTAGAGTTAAGTTCAACTTAGGATATTTGTGAAACACCCCCCACGGCTAGGATCTTTGGAGGTTGGGTGTTACATCTAAATAATTTTTTTTGTAAAATATTTTAAAGAGAGCCACCAAAATTCATAAAAATACCCATGTAATATGTCATAGAGTTCTATGTAAAATCATGTTTAGAGTGCTCACTATTGGAGGCAAGCTTGAAATGTAGCCCCCCTGCAAATCAATGCATTAGAAATAATTTCCTTTCTTTATATTCTGAATTTTTTTTTTTTTACACATAACAGAGCTTCATGACAGTGCAGACAAGCTGACAGCAACACGGATCACCATCCTTAGCAACAACCTGGTCTCTCTCGGCAAGATATACAGCAATTCAGAAAGATACTTCCCACTTGGTAAGGACAAATTGCTACTGGACTGAAGATGATGATGTGATGATGATGATGATGACAGTGACAACAATGATGATGGTGATCATGACTTTTAATGACGACGTTGGTAACTGATAGTAAAAAACGACGAGATTATGATGGTGATCAATATGATGATGGTACATTCATCATAAACCTGGTTGCTCTCGGCAAGATCTACAGCAATTCAGAAAGATACTTCCCACTTTGTAAGGACAAATTGCTAGGTGGCTGAAGATGACAATGAAAATGATTATAAACAAAATGGCAGTGGTGTCAACTGCGATTATAATGATGGTGATGACTGATGATGATGGTAATAGTAATAATGATGATGCTGTTCATCAGAAATGTTGTCCTTCTTGGCAAGATTTACAGCAATTCAAAACTGCATATCGAACTTGGTAAGGCTAAATTGCTTGATAAATGGAAATGACAATGATAGAAAAACTTAAGTGATGAATTATTATGTCTGTATCATTGGCCTATAGCTAAGCTAAGCCACTTACCCTACATAAAATCCTACAGTTACTATTATTGTTATACTATTGTTATCCTACATGTAATCCTGCAGATTTCCTGGTGATGTACCTAGAGACGCAAACCAGCGAGCTGGAGTGGGGCATTTTTCTTTGCTCTATTTTCTTTCAATAATTTGTTGCTCCATTGACACACAACCTTGCACTAAATTCCCGCCCACCCTAAAAAACATCAAATCTTGCAGATTATTTGGTGCTGTACCTAGAGAAGCAAACCAGTGAGCTAGAGTGGGGCATCTTACTTTGCTCTATTTTCTTTTATTTAAAACAAAAGAATGTAACACCACTTCCGGTACTCCATTGACAGTACACACATACTTTTATTAACTTACCGCTCATCCTCATCGCCGTGAGCGCCAAAAGACGGAACGTGTGCTATACAACTACAAGTATCCACTATTATTATTATTATTACTATTATCCTACATTTAATCCTACAGATTTCCTGGAACTGTACCTTGAGAAGCAAACCAGTGAGTTGGAGTGTTGCATTTTTCTTTGCTCTTTTTTCTTTTATATAACAAAAGAATGTAACTTTACATCTGGTACTCAATTGATACACATACTTGTAAGTTACCACTCATCCTACATGTAATCCTGCAGAATACCTGGTGCTGTACCTAGAGAAGCAAACCAGTGAGCTGGAGTGGGGGAGCAATTGGGTGTACAAGGCTCTACTCAACATGGGCATCTCCCTGTCCAAGCTACACAGCGTCTACGACAGGCACTTCAGGGCAAAGGTATGTTTGTTATTGTCTGATATTGCAGTTTAATACAGTATAATCTCTATGGCAAGCCCTTAGTGGCAAAAGTATTTATTGTGACACTGTCTGAAATAGTGTTCAAGACTGTGCTCAGCATGGGTATCTCTCTATCAAAGCTACAGTGTCGATGACAGGCACTTCAGGGCAAAGTTATGTAACATGTGACACTACTTCTGGCTGATAATGGGCCGTATGCATAAAAACAAGCAATTGCTTATAAGCAAATGCTTTAAGCACAAGCAAGAGCTTGTCAAGCAAAAGATCAAGTTCAAGCAATTGCTTAAATTCGTATGCACAAGCCTTTGCTTGTGCTCAAACCTTTTGCTTGCACTGCCAAGCAATTGCTTACGTGTTGGACAAAGGATCGTTACGGTTGTGCGAACATCGCACTGCAGGGCAACAACGCTTCGTGCCCGACCTGGCAGCAGTATTTTTTATTACGCAAATAGGGGGGAAACAGCGCGGAGCATCAGGGGGGTTTCTGTGCAGATCGATGGACAAAAATTGCCGTAAAAAGTCTAAAATAACAGGAATTTGATCACAACATAACCTCTGGAATATGGAGCTTGAAATCATCCTGAAACGGTACGAAAAATTGATTCTTAAATGCGAATGCCCTGAGTAAGCAAGAGCTCAAGCTGGTCTGGATGTGCTTGAAAAAACGCAAGCAATTGCTTATCAAGACAAGTAAAAGGTTCGTTTTATGCATACGGTTTTAAGCAATTGCTTGTTTGGTAAGCATTTGCTTACGAGCAGTAAGCAATTGCTTGTGCTTGTAAGCAAATGCTTTTGCTTGCAAGCAATTGCTTGTTTTTATGCATACCGATTCAAGCAAAAGGCTAGCACAAGCAATTGCTTGTTTTTATGCATACGGCCCATTGTCTGACACTACTTCTGTCTGTTATTGTCTGATATTGCAGTTTAATACAGTGTAATCTCTATGGCAAGCCCTTAGTGGCAAAAGTATTTATCGTGACACTGTCTGAAATAGTGTTCAAGACTGTGCTCAGCATGGGTATCTCTCTATCAAAGCTACAGTGTCTATGACAGGCACTTCAGGGCAAAGTTATGTAACACTTTTTGACTTTGCAGTTCAACCCCTTCACTAATTATAGAGACCTGTGGGGTGTTTCACATAATTCTGAAACAGATCATAAACAAAATATTTACCCTCCTTCGGGCAGAATTTGGCCTGAGATGACATACCTATCCATCCCTTTACTTGAGCAGCAAACCGAATAGGAGCAAATATAATGCAGAGATGCCAATTAGTACGTTTTTGCCGTATTTAGTACGTTTTTTTGATGTAAATACGGCAGTAACGTTTTCTAAGAAAAAATACGTTTTTTGAAGGAGAGAAAGAAAAAAAAAAGAAAAAAAAATATTCGATTTTTTTTTTTTTTTTTTTTTTTTTCCTTTCTTTTTCTCCCTTCTCCTCCCCACCATATAGTATCGGTTGAAAATGGCAAAACAAATTAGGTTGAACCCTGAAAAACTATTATTAAAGTTATAAATTTGAAATATATCACAAATAAACAAAACAAACTCATAAAACGCTGTGTGATTGACTGAATCAACTTTTATATTAACGCAAACGTAAAGAGTATTTTTGCTGTGCGAAAATAACTGCGCGAAAAAATGTGATTTTTTACCTCATACGTTGGCTGCACTGAAAATACTTTTTTTTGGTCCAAAATACTGTTTTTTAGAGCTCAGAATACTTTTTTTGGGTTTGTGAAGGTTGGCATCTCTGTATAATGCCATGGGCAGTCTGATATCGATTGGTTCGTTTGTGATCCTTCAACTCTGTAAAATTCAACCAAAATCGGTTAGACCTTTCACATTTCTCTTGTACCTTGTTGTTTGGCTTATGGTAACAGAAGAATTACATTGGTTTTGATTTTTCTAACGTCGCTTGAATTATGGAGATATTTAAAGTTGAATTTGAATGCGTCTATACTATAGCCACTCGCACTGGCCTGCTGGCCCAGGGCCAGTGAAATTACACTTGGGGCCAGCAAAATGTATAAAAGTCATATTTTGGTGGCCCGATCGGGCAAGCAGATTTTCAACCCGACATTGACAAAATGAAAAAATCTTGTTTTCTTTTATGTCATGCTTCATCTGTAATCACAGGTTTGAATAGTAAAAAGCTTAGTCATGAAATACAATTTTGGGGCCAGTAAATGTTCTTTCGAGCCACCAGAATAGGGGAAGAATTGATTTCACTGGCCCGACCGGGCCACCGACTAAAAAGATGAGTGTGGAGCCCTGCTATAGCCTCTTTTGACTGTAGTTAAGAGTATCCAAATTCAGATACTCAATATCGGTATAAAATCAGACATCGGTTTTCTCTGTTTTCACTAGGTAAACATTATTCCTTTGTATGAAAATCTCACTGAAATCTCGATGAAGTTGGTATATGATTGAAGTCTCAATATTAAAGTTAATGGATCACTTTAATACCAATCTCTATCTAAATAGAAATATACATTTTCCCTTTTTTTCTTTAAAAAAATGTTTCCCCTCACAAGGATCCGTTCTGGCAAACGTCTCGCAACCCTCTCCACCTGCTGAAGGCAATTGCTTCTCTCCTATCAACCTTCACAGACAATGCCAGCCTCGTGCCTGTGCATGACAGGTAAGCCAGAGCTGCCAAGTCTCCCTGATTTTGCAGGAGACTTCCTGAAAATATTAAATTTAGTTCAATTCAAATTGTATTAACACTCTTCATAAAAACATTACAATGTACAATATACATGCCAAAGTGACATTACATAGTAAAAAGTAAAAATTAAAAAAATACAAGTACCCAAAATAGACCAAAGATTACTGCATAAGATTTTATCCCATCAGCAAATCTCCCTGATTATTGAAATATTATTGCCATTAGGTTGTATGCAGACTGATTTCTGATCAAATTTCCCTAAATCTTCCTGATGGTTGAATTTCAATGTTGGTAGCGCTGGTAAGCTAAGCACTCATATCAGAACTCTGCCATGTAGCTGTTCTCCAGCATTGCCTTGAATAGATAAAAACAATCACAATCTTAATAAGAAACATTAGATGGACAGAGTTTACATAATAAGGTTGAATAAAGAAAAACAAATTAAAGATACATACATACAAGTATGACAATGTTCTACTCTTACTTCTGTGACCAACTTACCCCAAGTTGTCTGTTTTAAAAAGATAAAACATTTACCCTGTTAATCATCTATAGTTTATTTTGTTTTGTCGTCTCAACAGGCGTCTGTTCATCACGTCGGGTCTGGATGCCATCTCCAGCTACAAAGTGGAGCTAGAAGCCACGGCCGGACGACCACAGGCTGTACAAGCCCTCCTAGCTAGCTTCACGGAGCTACAGATACGACTTGAGCGAATGCTGATCGTCAAGTGATGGAATACAGTACAACTTGTATTGATAAAGAGTATCGAAAGTGCACTTCAGAATAATGTTTCGTATTGAATGGAAGGCACAAAATAGATACAAATAGATACTTGGTACAATCTCTCCTCGCAAGCTTTACCGAGCTACAGATACGACTTGAGCGAATGCTGATCGTCAAATGATGCACAACCCCTCATTGAATGGAGACGGAGCAAAACTTCACATTATGAACTTGTATTGATAAAGAGTATCGAAAGTGCACTTTAGAATAATGTTTCATGTTCAAAAGAAAGCATGAAATAGATACAAATAGATATTTGGTACAATCCATCCTCGCAAGCTTCATGGAGCTACAGATACGACTTGAGCGAATGCTGATCGTCAAGTGATGGAATCTGTGAAAAACTTCACATTTTCAACTTGTATTGATAAAGAGTATCGGAAGTGCACTTTAGAATAATGTTTTGTGTTAAATGGAATGCACACATTAGATACAAATAGATATTTGGTACAATCCATCCTCGCAAGCTTCACAGAGCTACAGATACCACTTGAGCAAATGCTGATTTGTAAAATGCTGAATGTAAAAGTTATGGATATCATTGTGGATACATAGCAACAAGTGCAGATTCAAGTGGCATGCTCACTTACATTGTGAAAAATTATGTAATTTGATATCTTCCATAGAAATGGTGCAATTGTATGAATACAAATTGTTAAATATTCCACCTCACTTTTGATGTACAAAATTGAATTAATTTGAATTATTAGTTTGATCAGTGGGAAGGCATCAAATAGACCATAACATTGTTATCTTCAATGTGATATGTGTTATTCTGTAAAAGTTGTATTTTTGCACAATCAATTTTTTGCGCTAGGCAAAACAAAGGGACATAATTATGTGGGTTTTTAACCCTTTCAGGACTGGTCCAGCAAATACCCGGGCATGCTATGGAGAATACATGTTATAGGAAAATCAATCGGTTAAATTACACTGAACATGTGATTATTTATTTTTCCTTTGCCAGAGTATAAATATCATTTACAAATACATTTACATGTAATGAAATTGATCTATCATCCTATAATATGCGATGTCATATAAGTACAAGATGCGCGCTAGGACACGGATCTCCTCAGAATCCACACTGAAAATAATGTTTATATTTTAGCCAAGCTAACAATAACTCATGTACTGCTTTATAGTGATAAATTAATCGGAATGGTAAATCTGGCTCGACAGCCTGTTTCTCACATGTACAGTATGTGCATGATGCACTTTGGATTATGTTGTATTATATTGGCCCGGATTCACAAAGGAGGTTTGTACAAACCATGGTTTAAACCATGGTCTACATCTATGGAGTGCTGCTCGTATACAAGTAAAACAATTTCTAATTTCTAATTTAGCTTGCTAATCTGCAAATTTTCACCATCTGAGAAGACAAACATTTATTTGGTGCATTCAGTAAATGTGTACCATCAACATTGTTAACAATGAAGGAGTTTACATTCTTTCTCCATCAGTTTACAAATGGCACTCCATAGATGTAAACCATGGTTTGAACCATGGTTTGTACAAACCTCCTTTGTGAATTCCACCCATTGTGTCTGTCCTGAACGGGTTGAAGAATAATATCACATTGTTGGAAACTTACACGTAACACTGCAATGGATAGATTAAATGTTTGTTTGTTTGTTTGTTTACAAGCCCTTCATAAACACATTGGCAGGAATGCACAAAGGAGATTAATGACACCATGGTCTACATTATAGTCAGGTTCACTATGTCGAAATTTTAGCTTTCGTAAACTTTTTTTGGGGATTTGTAAACCTATACATTTTTGGAATCTGTATAGTGTAAGAAGTCAGAAAACCAATGTTTACAATTTGCCGGAAGCATTTATGGCGGCCATCTTGGATTTTCAAAATGGCCGCCATAACAATAGGTGTTTCTCATTAGATCAGCTTCCAGGTGGCCTAGAGTAATGATTTGAAAGACTAAACATATGTTTTCATGGATGGGTAAGACAATGGTACAATGTTAAATAAGATCAACACAACCACAAAGCGGCCATCTTGGATTTTCAAAATGGCCGCCTTGAAAATCAGTGTTTTTCAATATTTCAGGATTCAAGTGGCTAAGAGTCATGACTTTAACGGCTAAACATATGTTTTCAGGGATGGGGAAGACAGTGGTACAATTTAAAATAAGATAAACATAACCACAAAGCGGCCATCTTGGATTTTCAAAATGGCCGCCTTGAAAATCAGTGTTATTCAATATGTGAGCATTCAAGTGGCTTAGAGTCATGATTTTAATGGCTAAACATACATTTTTAGGGATGAGGAAACTGGTGGTACATTGTAAAATAAGTTAAACATAACCACAAAGCGGCCATCTTGAATTTTCAAAATGGCCGCTTTGAAAATCTCTGTTTCTCAATATCTCAGCATCCAATAGACTTAGAGTCATTATTTTCACGGCTAAACATACATTTTCGCACATGAGGAAGCCAGTGCTATAAAGTAAAAAAATCTTGCATAACAATATAGCAGTTTATCTTGTTCACCATATCATAATGTTTGTTAATAATGGCTCGGCACTTTTATGTGTAGCAAGTCATAACTTTATTATGTCCAGGCCGCTTCTTGGACAAATTTATAGCAAAATCTTTGCATGTCATAATCATCATCATGATCATTACTATCACTGGTCGGCAACATGTCATTCCGAGAGTCCTCGTCATTCTAGCACTGAGTTCATGCTGAACTATGCATGGTAAATTATTGGTCCTACGGGGTCCTACTAGAGCATAAATGTTGAACAGTCTTCTCTGCACTGGCATCTCACCATCTCGATGATGGCTTTGAAGGTTGGGAGGACCGGATTTACCTGATCAGCTGATGTGTCATTGTAGAGGTCATGCTGCAGTGGATCCAGGAACGGCTGCTGAGCAAGGCTTTCTTGACCTCATAATGTGGCCCGGATCTGGACTCGGTGAATGGGCTGCTTGGAACAACTCGGGGATGCAATATCGATGCCCTTTAGTGCGTATGCAGTACAGACGAATGTAGAAAGTGATGACAGTCGATCTTCAGTGACTTCAGCGGCATCTAAAAGCAACTACAGTGCATTGATGACTTCTCCACCTGTTGAGGTAGACTTGCAGCTTGGTTGCCTTGTCTATGCAAGAGAACCGTCCTGTGTTGCCTGCCCCTGTAATTGCGTGATAGGCAAGAATAGCATTTGCATTTCTGGACCTAGAGCTGCCTATATTGGCTGTACTTGGACTACTCCGGAAGGCATCGACATGGACGGGTTTCTCAGCAAAGGAATCAGTGTATGGAATGAAAACAACCAATTCTGCATCAGGCAGGCTTATCTTTGATGCCTGTATTGTGGATCATCAGTGTATCCGCCTCTTCGTGATCATTGTCCTCGATTTGCATCTCGCTGTTGCTCCTAATACGTCCTGTGGCAGATGCAATATCCAGCTTTGACGAGCCCTGGTCATGTTGGTTGTTAATAAGTTAAGAGTTAAAGACCTTCCCTTGCCAATGTTGGCATATAAGGCGGTGCCTATCTCCGATTAATTAGCCCTATGCCACACGTCTACAAAATGTAGCGAAAGCTACAGAAGGGGCCGGCCAGTCCTCTGGTAAATTGTGTGATTAAAATTCCCTTCTCCATTATATAGATGACGAGCGCCTGGCTAGAAGGCAGAAGGTACCATTTTGGTATGACCCGGTCTGGGATCGAACCCGGGACCTCCCGTGCATGAGGCTGACATTCCAACCGCTGATCCACCATGCTCGGTCATGTTGGTTGTACTCCAGTGTTTTTGCTGTCAGATACCAGTCGGATCAGTCTTCGTTTTGTCGTGGGAAAAGAAACGGGTCATAATTGGAATGTGATATGTTGGTGTCATCTCTGATATATGATATTGGATCGGAAAATCTCCTTGTCTCTGATTCTCCCTTGTGGTATTCTTCAGGGAATCAGGCTTGTTTGTTTCATACACCAGAATGATCTTATCAGAGACATTAGTCTGGTAGTGACAGTCAAATACCTCAATGAATGCTTCAATACCATACTGTGTGATTATATCATTCTGGTGTTGAAAGCTGATTTCCTGAAGAATACCACAATGGAGGAACAGAGTCAAGGGAAGGATCTGATCCATTATCAGACCAGAGATGACACCAACATCAATCACATCCCAATTAGCCGGTTCCTTTCCCCTTTCAGAACGAAGGCTGACCTGACTGAGTATCTTGCAGCAAAAACACTGGAGTACAACCAAGGCTCGTCAACGCTGATTATCGCATCTGCCACAGGACGAACTAGGAGCAACAGCGAGCTGAAAAGCGAGGACAACAATCATGAAGAGGCGGATACACTGCTCATACACAATGCCGCGCTGATTTCAAAGAGTAACCCACCTGATGCAGAGTCGGTCATAGCACACTATGACCTTCTGCTGAGAAATGGCGTCCGGAGTGGTCTCAGTGCAGCCAATATAGACAGCTCTAGGTTCAGAAAGAGCAAAGGCTTTACCAGCCTTCCATGCATTCAAAGGGGAAGACAACACGGGGACGATTCTATCACATAGGCAAGGCAACCTGCATGCTGCAAGTCTACCTCAAAGCAGGCGGATATGTCAGCATTGCATCTCAAGCAGCACATCCAACGAGTCCAGATCCATGCCACATTATGGGGCCAGGCTCTGCACCAGTTCCGGGATCCGCTGCAGCATGGCTACTACAATGACACAGCAGGTTCGCACTTCTTCGCGCTTGTCGCATTATTTTGCACTTGTTCGCGCTAATTAGTAGTACCCAAGCAGACTGTTCCAACATGTTGATGCTCGTGTAGGTCCAATAATTTATCATGCATAGACCTCTGCCAGTGTAGCACTCAGTGCAAGAATGACGAGGAACGTAGGAATAATATGTTGTCGACCAGTGACAGTGATGAGGATGATGAAATGCAAAGACTCTGCATAAATATGTCAATAAGCTATCTAGACATGCTAGAGGTGTAGCGTGCTACACATTGAAGTTCTGAACCATTAAGAACATCTGTTATAATGAAACTAACATTATAATCTATATCATGTTAACCTTACTTTACTTTAAACCACTGGCTTCCTCATCTTGAAAATGTATGTTTACCAATTAAAATCATGACTCTAAGCCACTTGGATGCTGAAATAGTGAGAAAAAAACGTATTTTCAAGGTGGACATTTTGAAAATCCAAGATGGCCACTTTTGGGTAATGTTTAGATTCATTTACTTTGTACCATGCACTGGTTTCCTCATCCCTGAAAATGTGTGTTTAGCCGTTAAAATCATGACTTTACGCCACTTGCATGCCGAAATAGTGAAACAAAACACATTTTCGTGGCCATTTTGAAAATCCAAGATGGCCGCTTTGTGGTTGTGTGTAGCTTACGGTATTTTAATTCATACCACTGGCTTCCAAATCCCTGAAAATGTATGTTTAGCCATTAAAATCATGACTCTAGGCCACTTAGATGCTGAGATATTGAAAAACACTGATTTTCAAGATGGCCATTTTGAAAATCCAAGATGGCCGCTTTGTGGAACCTTATGTTTGACTAATTTTACATTGTTCCACTGGCCTCCTAGTCCCTGAAAATGGATGTTTAGCCGTTATAATCATGACTCTAGGCCACATGAATGCTGAAATATTGAAAAACACGGATTTTCAAGGCGGCCATTTTGAAAATCCAAGATGGCCGCTTTGTGGTTATGTTTATCTTATTTTACATTGTACCACTGTCTTCCCCATCCCTGAAAACATATGTGTAGCCATTAAAATCATTACTCTAGGCCACTTGAATGCTGAAATATTGAAAAACACTGATTTTCAAGGCGGCCATTTTGAAAATCCAAGATGGCCGCTTTGTGGTTATGTTTATCTTATTTTACATTGTACCACTGTCTTCCCCATCCCTGAAAACATATGTGTAGCCATTAAAATCATTACTCTAGGCCACTTGAATGCTGAAATATTGAAAAACACTGATTTTCAAGGCGGCCATTTTGAAAATCCAAGATGGCCGCTTTGTGGTTATGTTTATCTTATTTTACATTGTACCACTGTCTTCCCCATCCATGAAAACATATGTTTAGTCGTTCAAATCATTACTCTAGGCCACCTGGAAGCTGAGATAATGAGAAACACCTATTGTTATGGCGGCCATTTTGAAAATCCAAGATGGCCGCCATAAATGCTTCCGGCAAATTGTAAACATTGGTTTTCTGACTTCTTATACTATACAGATTCCAAAAATGTATAGGTTTACAAATCCCCCAAAAAAGTTTACAACTTTACATAGTGAACCTGACTATATGTTCGATTCATGAGTCAGACGTCAAAGTACTCTCCAAAAGTATTTGCTCTGAATGTGACCAAATATAGCGCTGAACATGTGCACTGAGTGACTTGCATTATTATTAAGTTCATGTTCAGCTTATTTGAACATGGTAATCGGAGCAAATCTACCCAAGAGCACAGATAAAGTACTTTCCTATTGGGAAACTGAACTCCATCGGTTCGCGTATGGTACAACTACAAGTTTAAAGGGGTTGTACAGTTTGGGTCAAACATAATTTTCGTAACTGAAACGTGTAAAGTTTTCATTAAAAACTGAGTTATAATTCAATAATGCTTGAATGTTATTAAAACGTATAAAGGGTTATTGTTACAGGGCTGTTTTCATTCAAAATTAGCCTTAAACACAAGAGGGGGGCTCTTCAGGCCATCAAGTTTCAAAGAAATTTATTTAAAAAAAAAGTGAATTTGGTGTTTAGTTAAAATAATTATTCAATAGAAAGATCATCAAAAACAGTTTTAAAACCATTTTTAGGTATATTTTCAAAAATGTGTAGGATTCTAAAATATTTTCGCAAATTATTGAAAAAAAAGGTTGGAAACATTTATTCAAATCAAATATGATATCTCAGCCATTTCTGAACCGATTTTGATCAAACGAGTTTCATTCTGTCATTAAAATTGTGTACATTTTTTAATATGTAAACTTAGTTGTTCATTAACCCAAAACAAGTTATTTCTTGAAGCGCCCTTTATACCAAAATTGAACTAACTGAAAAAGACTTCAGTATTATATTATACACAGGAAGTTAATTGAAGTACAATTTTATCCAATACTTGACAGAATATAGTCTGAAATATTATATACCGCGTTAAAAGTTGCTGGCACATGTACTGATCACATTTCGGTTTGATTTAGTATGATTTGATGATAGATAGGCTATAGATAGAGGTCAAAAGAGTATCAATTTTATTTGCCAGTAATATTATCCTGTAACAATCACACTGTGCGATATATTTTGATGCATTTATCACTTTAAAGCAATTATGTGAGAATTGGATGAGATTAATTATTAATTATTTATTTATTTGTTGGAGGCGACATTGTTTCGTTTAACATGATAAAAGACTCTAATTTTAGGTTAATAAAACTATAGATGAACCGTGTTTTCTAGTCGATATTTCACATGAAGTATAATTAGATATCATTGTGAGAAGCAGGCATGTCAGAGAAGCGTGAACATTTCTATCTGTGAAATGAAAGTAAAAAATATACATCTGTCTGATTATTTGTAGTTATAAATTATATGTGCTGCTGGATATAACTTATTTTTACCATTAAAAGATCAGAGAGCACAAACAACAGCAACAACAACAACCGTAATCGTTGAGTGATTACGACATAATATGTATGTTGGAGTGTTCATAGATTTTCCGGTGAAGAGCATGGGCGAACATCACGCCCTCTCGGTTACGTTCTTCTCTGCAATAATTGAAGAAATAAACATGATAAAGAAATCAACAAATCAGAACTTGGTGTAAAATACTTGGGTGACGTGACAGATACTGAGCGCAAGAGATGAGTGAGCTAGCTAGGTCAAATGATCACGGAAGTGACAGGTGCATATAGATTGTTGACTTTCGGCCTCCTTTCCCTTCTACCCCCCCCCCCCCCGCCTCCTCCACGCTCCCCTCTTTTCACCCCACCCCGCTTTCCCCCCTCCCACCCCTCTCACTATATTACGCCCTATACCCCCTGTCCCCCACTCTTTGCGCCCCTATCACCCCTCCACATATCCCATTATCTCCATCCCCCTCTCCTCTTCCCTTCCTCACCCCCCACCCCCCCCCCCCCCTTCCCACCATTCATCCATATTCGACCCTCTCTCTCACCCCTCCCTCCCATTCCCATGAAGTCATGGTCATTGCCACTCTATAGACCAATTCGGTTTCAAGTCTATAGTACTATAGCGTCGGCCATAACTGGGGGGGGGGGGGGGGGCGGGGGGGGGGGACTTCCAAGAGTACAACAACATATAATTTGAACAGGTTTTAACCGTTATGCAACATGTCAGGTGTGTTATTGTCTCCTAAACAATCAGTGTGGTTCTAAGAGACATTTGTTCAGCATGCAAGACATGCTTGAAGCCCCCCAGTTATGGCAGGCGCTAGACTTGAAACCGGATTGGTCTATACCGCTTCCAATATTTCCACTTACTTCTCTAACCCTCCTTCTCCCCTTTCATTCTTCCCTTGTAAGAAGATGGGTTTCATTATCTTCGACATTACTGTATATCAAAATTGTCGGCGTTTTAAAAAATAAATGTGATAACAATTTATCCGTCGCCTCATATCGCCCTTTCTACATCAATTATGCACTTATCCAGATCTCTAAATTCCGCCACACCATATCCATTAGCTATTTATAAATTGGTAGTCGTTTTTAACCCCTAGCCTACGCCAACCTCGTGGGCCTATGTACATATTATATGGGGATTTCAGAATCATGTAGGGAACAGGTGATGTGATAACACATTCCATCGCCTCCCGTCATCCCATCGTCCCGTTCTACATCAAGTATGCGCTTATCATTATCAAGGTCTTCTGAATCGCAAAATAAGAAAGGAGACATCAACGTGGGCCATTAGCTATTTACTAACTATTCTGTTCAGAGCGAATCTGTTTTCAAGATTTTTGATAATTGTTTAAAAGCCCAGCTGAGTAACCCGGGACCTTGAACTACTCTTTTGCCAGTCAAGACAACTTACCCAGACAGCGTCAAGAGCTGCATGCAGGATCTCACACGTCAAGCTGTGTTTACCACACATTAACCTGTCGCCTCCCAGAGTATGCGATTCCCATAGAGGTAACACGTGGTGAACCAGCTTCCCGTAAAGTGCGTATCTCACCGGCGGAGACGTCGCCGCGACAGCCGCGACTGATCATCGCGGTAATCGCGGCGACTCGGGAGACCCGAAAATGGTTTGCAATCTCACCAAGGCGAAGTCTCGGAGACGTCTCCGCGACGTATCCATGGGAGCAGGAACAAACTGTACCAAATGATAAAGATCTCAGTCACGTGGTCTCTAAAGTGGGTCAAGCAACGTCAAGTAGTGTCGCGGAGACGTCTCCGCAACGTCTCCTCTCAGTCGCCTTGGTCTCCAGTAGGTCGCGGCGACGTCGCGGCGACGTCTCCCCAGTCGCGGACAAAATTAGTCTCCGCGACTGATGGAGACGTTGCGGAGACGTCTCCGAGACCTGCTGGAGACTGAAAAAGTCTCCAAAAAAATCGAACATGTTTGATTTTCCCGCGACTCCCCGGAGACCCGGCTAGTCTCCAGGAGACGTCGCGGCGACGTCGCGGAGACGTCTCCGCGACCAGCGGAGACTGAGTCGCCAACTAGTCGCCAACTAGTCTCCAGCCCGGTGAGATACCACCTTTAGCAAGCAGGTTCTTAAACAGCCACGTTTGACTTGAAAGTCAGAAAAGGTCCCAAGCCGTCCCCATAAGCGTATATTTTACGAGGTGGTGGCTAGGGGCTGCATGCCCCCGAGAGTTCTATGGGAACACCAATATCCGATCATTTTTTGACAATATTTCATGATTTTGGGTCAAAGCCAATTTACATACCTCAGCAATATATTTTTCGGTCAAAATCAACTTATTTTCGGGCAAAATTATCTCATTTTTAATAGTGGAAGATCAACAACTATAAGCCCCCCTAATTAAAAAAAAAAAACGTACGCCCATCATGCCAGCCACCAGTCTCACCAATGTCAAATTCATGGGGTCCTTTCATGTGTTATTCTCATCATCTTCTCTTATTTTATCGCGTCCATCGAACCCTTTATATTTGAGGATGTTTTCCTCTAAGCATTGGTTTTTTTTTCAAGTTCAATGTTAGAACCGATCGTCCTCAAAACAGCTGTCATAATATATGTTTATTGTTCAATAATATTATTAAATTTATCCGACTTGGATGTCATTTTGTAACTCAATTTTGTCTTCGTTTTCTATGTTTTGATATTCGTCATAATTATGGGAATTCAATGTTTTTTGTATAGATCTTCGTTATTGAAGTAAAATGTGATTAGGATATTATTATGACAAAACAAAACAACATCCAGAAGCATATTTTGGTTTCAATTATGTCTGGCCACTGTGTCGCGATGTTCTTCCCCGGTGTCCATGTTTGTCTTTGTACGGATATTCGTCATTTACATTTGGGAATTCGATGTTTTTGTACTCTGCTTATCAATTTAACTATATATATGATAGGAAAATGTGATGTGTAATCGAAATATGGAAACAATGATCATGAAAGAGCTGTCATAAGCATGTTTTGTTTTCACTTTTTCCAGTATCTGGCTTTGAAGACATAATGTCTATTCGCTATGTCCTGTTTTTCAATGTCATATTCGTCATTTTACATTTGGGAATTGATATTGTTTGTACGATGCTTTTCACATTAAAATGGGAAAAAAATGTGTATAGTGAACTGTGAAGGCATGGAGTGTCGAAACGATCGTAAAGGAAAAAATCAGCCGGAAACCATTTTGGAAAAAAATATTGCCTTTTATTTTACAAAATGGTATGCTTTGTCATGTTTGTGTAGGCTGTAGCCCTTGAGATAAATGGCGTGAGAACTGGGATAGTGCGTTAGTTGTTCGCACAAAATTGAATATGGAATATTATATAGTGCGTTAGTTGTTTGCACATTGAATATGGAATATTATGTCTTTGAAAGGAATTAAACACACACACACACACATCCCCCACCGATCCCCCCCCCTAAAAATAAAAAAATAATAATAATAAATAAATACAACAAAATAGTCCTGAAAACGGGATGTCATAAACATGATTTACATGATTTAGGTCATCAACAATCATTTGATAACATTTCGTAGCCCTTGCAACTTGCAAAGTTTTCCTCGTAATTTCGCACACAGTATTTTGGTACCATTATCTAGATACTATGAACATTTGAGACGGTTTAGAAGAGCCTGCAAATCCGACATAGGAAGGGTCAGGTCAGTGTTCGTGTTCCCTATCACGTCTATCTCCAGACTCCATGGCCTCTTTCTTGCTTACACCACGAACCTATAGGTTTTTGTTGAGAGGTGATTCAGTGAGTTTGATTTCACAACAGAGCTTGTACTTTCACTTCATATTTGACCACAACCCGGTGTATTTGACAGCCTCCTGTTCCAGTGACCAGGACCTGCTGTCCTGGGGAACTAGTCGATATCCAGGTACAACCTCTGGTACGACAAACAAGATATTACAGATTGTCATCCTTTGGGATGCTCTGTGTATCGCCATTTTTAACTTTAGGCGAGTGTTTGTGCTCTGCATAACACTGAGCCAGTGTGTGTTTCGCACCGTGCACAATGCGTTCGCAAGATGGCAGGGCGAATTTAATTGTACACCGCTTATACATACGAATTTGAACCACCCTTTTCAGAGAAAAAAGTGATAACGTTTTCAGATTATGAACATTTCCGTTGTACTGCGACATTTCCCTCGACGTATTACGGCTCCAAAATATTACAGATGGGGTAAAAGGGGCAACGCGAAGATTAATTGATTGATTGATTTTTATTCTCCGTTATAATAAGAAATACAACTTAAATACATGTTCACATTTAAAGGGGTAGTACAGTTTTGGTAAGGCTGAACTTTAGTAACCAAACCTGGACAGTAACATTATAAACTAATAGTTATAACTCCACCATGCTCGAAAGGTATACAAAATTACAAACAACTAATTAAAAAGCCAGTTATCATTCAAAAAGAGCCATTAAAACACAAGAGGGCGCTTTTTGAAAAGGCATTGGTTTCAACCATTTTTCATGCACAATTATGCATGTGATGTTTTTTTTAAATAATGATTGAATAGAGATATCATCAACAACTATTTAAAAAACACTTATGAAAATTTTTGAAAAAGTGCAAGAATTTTTTTAATTTTTTGAAAAAATCATCTAATTATTTGGGCCCCAAATAATTATAAGATCAGATATATTTATTGATATTTCAGCCATTTCTGGGTTGATTTTGACCAAATAAAGTTTATTCTGCCATTAAAATTGCATGTTCTCTCAAATTTGACACTCAGTTTTTCATTACCTCACAAAAAAATTGTGATGTGCAGCGCCCTCTCTACCAAAACTAAACTACCCCTTTAAAAGTAAACAACAGCTGGATGGCCCATTTTCCAAGGAGATAGTGGGGAGTGTGAGAATTCAAGGAGGTACTAGTGGGCCTAGTGCCTCCTTGGAGAATCCACTGTCTCACCTTTACCCAGTACCTGGAACAGAGAGGGGCCTAAACTAAAGGCTAATTGCTTTAGGTCTTGAACCACTGTATCCTATACATAGTACATTGATACATGGTGGCATGGCCGAAGAATGGCCCCCATTGAGAATAAACGTCCTGGAACGTGGATCTAGATCCAACATGTACATGTGCAGCCATAAGCAAAGAGGCCGTTTAAGTTTGGACTGCGTTGACTCATTCCGTGTCATCATGGACAGTGCAAATCGTCATCATTGTGGACTTGCAAGCGTGTAGGTCATCGCAGTACATAGTGTGGTAGCTGATGTGGCCAAAGCAGGTGGGGATGAGCAGGCAACCCCCAAGTTACGTAACGGGTAATCCCACGCGACATTAGCTGTCATTCGACAGGTGGCAGAGGTAGCGACACCGATCTGATATGTAGCCATGTAGCCTAGGCTGCCACCATGCAACCACTGGCTGCCTGTAGGACCAACCAGCTACGACTCATTAACTCATTATGGGGGTGGACTGAGTCATGGGCTTTATAAGCCAGCCTCTCAATGCTAATTAATTAATTTGCGGGCTTTCTGGTGTGCATGCGGTGAGGTTGAACGACCGCGAGTCCGTTACATTGTGATCGGCACTGATTCATCGTCGATCGCAAAAATGCATGTTGTTATTGAATATTAACTTCTCATTATCATCATTATATAGCAGGTCACAGTTATAAGTATATGGATTTGCATTATCGATTCGTTGCGGATGTCTCATTGCAACCCGTTATCATTATTATAGTACCAGTGAAACTGATAGCCTGACGGTAAATAATATATTACATGTATATTATAATTATTTCGTTTGAATCAGGGAGCTGAGGTGGCATTATGTAAGCCTTAAGGATATCCTTACGTTGTTCTTACGTAAAGAGGGGAGTTAATCTTAAGAGCAATTGTAAGCTCTGGAGATCCTTACAGAACACCACCCCAGGTATGTAAGACTAGTACCTCAAGTCCTCAATGTATGAACAGTCTCATTATAACCCGTCTTGATACTGATAGTTTGGCATGAGTGTCACTGCAGATGTAGGATTCGAGACCCATCTGGATTTAGACTAGTTCTGCTTGTGTAAATTCGTAGATCGAACATCTTATCTATATAGGATAAACTTACTAGAGTGTATGTTTCTGTCATTGCAGTTATTTCTGAGGTGAAAATGATACAACTGTTAAGTGTCAAGTTTGTTGTTAATGTACCTGTAGCCTAGGAAAGGCCGTTGGTAACAGCTATAATGGGGTTCAGTGGGGTAGCGTCCGTGGGAGGGGGTTAATGGCATGGAGACATGTGCTCCTGCTCAAATACGTGTCAGAACAAAACATGACAAAAGGGGGAGGGGATAAGAAATACACAAGATGCGCCCCTATAAGTAAGCCAACGATTCACCAACAAGACTTGTAGCCTTGCCTGGGACCGGAAACGCCGGATGCCTACTCACAGAACAACTGAGCTGAACAATTGTCGCTGGGCCTCACACCGTCTGTTGATGGATCAGAGTCTTTTTCTTGATATCAAACTAAATTCAAACTAAATCATATGTTGCCTCTGACAGCCTGGAATGTTGTTTTTGTTTGTTCGTGAAGTGTCATGTTGGAATGCTGTAAAATTGTGTTACAACTGGAGATTGACCCGTTGACAACGGGCCCCTGCGCATCGTCTGTCATCTGATCTTATTCTTGTCTTTGAATTCGAACAAATAAAAGGATACTGATAAATTATAAGAACCAGAGGACACCCAGTGAGTTACATGATCCTGGTTAATACTGTCTTTATGATATTAAAGCGTGACTTGTATTCTCTCTTTAGCGTTTACTTTTTCTTCTTCCATCATTAACGATTTTAAACGCCTGGAGTGGGCCCTCTCATTTGATCAAGACAAAGATAATAGACAGCCTCTAAAACTAATGATAACTATTCGCGTTTCATCCCATGCGCTCATAATACACACAAGCTATAGAAGTATGAAAGTAAAGTAAATGGGGATATCAGGGAGTACCTTGATGACTATTTACATTGTAGATGTGCTTCACCCTACGACCCAGCACATTCGTATCAATAATCAAACTCATTACATGTTCACAATCAGCATCCGAGGAGTTTCAAATCACTGATCTATTAGTTTTCACAAACATTAAACCAGTTTGCATAATCACGCTTATTAGTATCAGTTCACAAAGCAAGTAGCGTAGCCTGTAATAACATATCCGAGGGGCAATGCCGATGGTTGATCAATGATATTCATTCGTATGTTTGGGGTGTCCTTTTGACTCTAGGCCTCACGTCTTATCAATGGAAGGAAGTAAGAACTACTGTCATGAACGGCCACCACATGAACCCCTTCATCACACCAGCATCAACAGTCGCAAGCAGCTCTCATGTATACGTGTATGCGCGTTTTTATCCTTTCACCAGTTGGTAGGCCAAGCTTGTCGAAATGCTCTTAAAAAAGGGGCATCTTGTGTCAGAATTAAGATCTTGTTTCGTTATTATGTACCACTTTTCTGGCTGACTAAGTGAAGTAGGCGGGGCTGGGGTGCAGATAACATTCCACAGGGGGAAGCAGTTGCCCCCTAGCCCTCCCCCTCTCCTATGGCTACGCAACTGAAACCAGTTTGCCTAATCATGCTAATTATTCCACAGATCTAATCAGTCATGAATATCTGTTTCCATCGCAGAGGCACTATCGGCTCGTTCACTTTTACGTGTTTGAACGGAGGGGCGGTTAATTAGAGGCTGCCTCTGTTTGTTGACGGATGAGGTATAGGCCTGGGAATGCAATGTTTGTTTGTACATGATTGTGGTAATTTCAACTAACACTTAATTATTCATGATACCAAGGCACGCGTCCTCTGTCTTCGTTAAAATGTGTTTATTTACTTTAAAGACTTGATGACCAAAGAAATGGTTATCAAGAAAAAGGCAAATGGCTGTGAGCATGGTAGATAGGGGAGGCGATATGTCTGTCGCTATCCGTACCTGATAGTGAAGAAGTCCCGAGAACGGCCATGTTTGTGTACGTTTCATACTGACATGACTGTAGTGTACTGCTATTTTCGGACTCGCATTAAAGGGGTAGTGTTTAAAGAAAATGTATATTGATAACAAACAAAAAACCGTTGTATGAGGTATAGTCTCTCATCTAAGCTATGACTTTAATACAGACTTGATGATAATATGCATTGAGAACATTATAGATGAAGTAAGAAAGATCTAGGTATTACTAATATCATCATGATAGACAGTCGAGAGTTTTGATTCCAAGGCGAGGAACCAGCTGGGTTATCCGGTAAAGAATGCAGATACAGACTAGAATATCGAGTGCTTGCAATTGTCATGATAAAGTGATGTCGTGACGATGGAGAGGGGAGGCGATAGGTCAAATACTATCTTCACCTGATGAAGAAGTTCGAAACATGATAATATGCCGGACACTCCGGAAATACCTGCATTCCATTTTGTAGTTGTTTGTACTTTTGTAGACATTGGAGTGAAAGAACCTGTCCTTAGATAAAAAGGGGACCTTGCTTACCATGGCAGTCCGCGTGGAATGACTATCTAATATGTGCTGATATACGTGGTAACTAATGAATTGGGTACGAACGCTTGGTGTTAGAATGAAGATACTGACTAGAATTTTGAGTGTTGACATAACCCATAACGCAACATGGCACGTACTTTAACCTGATGCCTAGGCTCTATATGGCTTGGAGATTCTATATGCGATCGCGAGCTAGCTAGCTGTGTGAGAGCTAGATACTATTAAACTGGCTCCATATATAGCCTTTAATCACTCGATTCGGAGTAATTTATTAATGAGCAAATTCATGAGAGAAATCATTAACCAATCAGATCGCTAGATGTGGATACCGTATGCCTAATCGGTGGCGTGTTCCACCGTGTATTAAGGGGTTTATTTAGTATCAGACATTAATGTTATCATAACTTTCATAATGATAAAATATGAGATACATTACAATAAAAACTTAAGCATAAAAATACCTTTTTGCATCCATATCAAACATGTCAAATCTCAACTCTTTATTTTAAAAGAAAACAACATATTATGTAATGACGTACCCTATAAATAATGGACGCGTCCGCATGAGCACTGCAGAGCGGTGTTCAGTGCATACAGCCTACGCTAGTCTGAAGCGGAGACCCTATAACAACCACTACTCTATGCCACTAACAGTGTATTGTGCAAGGTTGCGCGTTTGGTTTTACAAGGCAGCTTCCAAACGAAGACTAACACTGACAAACAGCTGATCAACCTGGTGTGTGGCATATGAATATGGGCTTCGTAGCTTTTCTACGAAGATTTTCTATGTAAATAAAAGAAAATAAAACTGTTCACGTTCATGACTGACGATAGGCTTCGCGCTGCGCGCTCAAATTCGGCATATCGCGGTTAGTACACTGCCGGTAGAACCTGCCAGACAGCACGATGCCTACTGATAGGCTACCTGATGCCTGGCTCGGCCTGGTGACTACGAAGTCTGAACTACCTTTAACTAAGTTTTAAACAGGATCGAGGTAAAGGCAAAACTATAACAGTCTCAAAGTGTCATTGTCAATTATCCACCTGGGTTGTCTGATGAAGATTACAGAAGGCTAGAAGAGTAGAAATTGGAGTATTGACATAACCCCAAAATGGAAGAGTCTATTTATAGAGAGAGGAAACGAAATGTCAAGATATCGTCAAGTGCTATCTTCTTATGAAGACGACGAAGTACAAAACATTCTGCACGTATATCAGACACACCCTATGGCATATCTGGTCTGAGAGCCCGAGACACACCTGGTGTAGACGTATAGTCTATAAGTATATACCTTTCCTAGCAAATATTAATTTAGTGATTATGAATGCAGTCTGTATAATGCCAAGTTGCTGTTGTGAAAGGAATGCTTTATAAGCATATTTATATTATAAATGTCTGTAGTGTATCCTTTTTAGAGGTTTAAAACATGTAAGTGTAAAAAGTAACAGTATTTGCGAGAAAATGTAGTGTCTCTAATTAGAATATATTAGATTTTTAAAACAGAACCTTCAAGAAATGACTGCGACAATAACATTTACACTTGATAGGGTAAATTCCAACTTTAATTCACGATTCATTATTTTATTCGATTTAATTCACGATTTATAGCTATATTATTTTCCCGCTGAGGTACCTATAACATGTATAAGTACAAAATGTCTGCATCGTTGGTCTCGCCGTTGTAATGTTGTAAGAACCCTTTAAATGATACACTAAACGCAGGGAACACAGATTTAAAAACAAAAATCGTTTAGACTTTAGTGTAGGAAGGAGAGAGGACAAAGAAATAAAAACAATTTGTTATAGAATATCATTCTCGAGTCTCATTTTCACCATGAATGTCTTCTTTCACGTTCATGTTTTGACAGAGCAGATGTTCCCTTTCCACATGAGAAACCTTCTATTCATATTTTGTGTGTATAGTCTAATGTTGGTCGTGCGTCGAGCGTGTGCCTCCGAAATCTACGAATAATGAGCATTATGAGGCTCGCGGCTTCGCGCAATACAAGTAAAGCGATCGACGGCGGCACAAAATCCTTTCGCCTCATACACAGCTGAGGTACCCGACGCCTCCTGGGAAATCACTTGGTGAATGCAGTCAGCGCGTGAACAGGCGACAATCACATCTCCTCCTACTGTCCTAGCGATCCATGCACTGGATAGGCTATACTGTTCTAATAGTACCTCCTTGATATAATCCCATTGGCGCTCCTAGTATCAGTATCAGTGGATATCGTAGTATCATCACTACCCCGTTTGGTGGATATAAACGTATTTCCTCCGAAGGTATAAACGTACGAGCGCTTCGTAGTATGCCATCGGTGGATAATTATAGTTCACACCATATCACTACCCGTTCAGTTGATATAAACGTACTTGACGCTCCATATTTCTATACAGTGGATATAAACGTACTTTAGCTCTCCGATTTCATCAGTGCTCAGTGGATATCGTTCGCAGTGGATATAAACGTATTCGGTGCCCCATATTTCTCCAGTGGATATAATTGTACTATCACTCCATCTTCATTGGGTAGGCAGCCACACTACTGTTCCATATATGTTATTCTACTAGCTATCGATACACCACCCTTACTTACTAGTATTGCCTCCACACGTTCAGTGGATAAATCACACATACTTTATTGGATATTGCTGTAATACGAATTACTATTCTCTGTTTTAGAGGATATAATCACGTCAGTGCTCCGAAATATGTTTGCTGGTTAATTGAATATACCACAATATACTTACCCCTCAATATCGACTGGATAATCGTTATTTGATGACTAACAATATGATAATAGTCTGGAGTACTATATTATTATAACAGTGATGTGTGTTACGTTTAAGGAGCATCACATTTTGGAAGTTTCTATTTTGTGATTATTGTTACGTGATTTTATACGAATGTTCGTACGCATGTCGGAGTAATATTGAATTATCCAATCAGGTGAGTCAATCATAATTATTTCATAATTAGTTGATGATTTAAATGTAATACAGAAAATAAAAAGACTGACTATAGATGTAGTATGGCATGTATAATGTGAATGTAAAGGCAATTGCAAGGAGTGTTGTTATATCTGTTTTTGTCCGAAAAATCAGCCAATGTTTCGAGGGTTCTCTTACGATTGTTAACTCTTAACCATAATATGACGTCATAATATTAAAGGACAACCCATAACGAGTTGGATTTTGCTGACTCTATCTGTATGTGCCTTCAGGCCTGGTTGTTGATATTCGTATCCGATCTGACTGGGAGCATACTCATCTCACGGAGAGACTGCGAACCAGCATCTAACTTCCGTTGTTGAAATAATATAACGGGAATAACTAGAGCAGGCAGACCCGTAATTATGCACCCTATCGATGCTTTTTGGAAACAGAAGGAAACTTTGCTTCCTGTAATTACACAAGCAATGGAGAGTAAAAATAATAGTTCAACAAAATAATCAACAAAAACGAAAGCAACTAGAGCGGACAAACCCTTCACATTAGTATATCACCACCGATGCTTCACGAGAGTCACTAGTCACTAAAACTGTAATTCTTAGCGCTCTGGGGGAAAAAACCCCACCCCAACGTATTGCAAGCGGAGAGTCCTTTTTATACATCCTTACTATACTGATGCTTGAAGAAAGGCACTCTCTAAGTCTAAGTATAAAACTTGACCACTTTATAAGTTCATAAAGCAAAGATTAGTGCGATGAGGAGTGGAATTGGCCCTCTGTTTTTATTAAGGTTTCGGGCATTTCATGCCAGGCTCCATAATCTATAATCTTTCCTCGTATACGGTACGGGATCTCAGGGAAAATGTAAAAAAACAATTCTCTCGGAGGGGGAGGGGCTATATATTAACTTATTACTCTTCTTTCGGCATGTTCGGAGGGGGGGGGGGGGGCTTTATATATTAACATAGTACTCAAAAATATTAATTATATTTAACCTTTATGAGAAATGTATATTTCTTCAATTATTTTCGGAGGCTCTGTATACCATTTTGAGGTCAAGATCGCCCTAAGCCCCCATTTTTAAAAAAAATATTGAAACTGATCGAGAGTGATGGAACATAAGAAGACCAGGATGTTTTTTGTTCGTGCAGATCCTTGGTCTAATTTCATGTCCTGGTACGTCCATGTACCAATGATAAAGGAGCATTTGTAACGTAAACATTATTCTAATCATTGGAGAGTGATGGTACATTACAGTATGCTGAGTAATCAGTCCTGCCTATAAAGTAGTATAAACACCTACGGTATTCCGTCCATGTCCCATTTCGTCTAAGACTGAGAAAAACCAGATTTGCACGGTTTAGGGTTAGGTTAGGGATAATAGTTATATATTGGGATTTGGATTAAGGTTAGGTTTAGGGTTCGGTGTCAAGTTTTAATCGGGAAATGGACATTTCAGGCATCACGTAAAATATATGTTCTATTAGACCAGCAAATGTGATGTAAACAAGACAGAGTAAGACACACTGGCAATATAATCCTTTCCTGACCCAGGAACCTTCTTGTAGGTCTCATGTTCTTGCGGTTCCCGGATCTGGTTTCGTGCTGGTAGGTGTATTTGCATTGCAACTTGTAAATGTTATTGTGATTGTAAGCAAAGTTGGTCACTGGCAAAATACAATTCAAACATAAAGGAAACTGACCAGAAATATATAAATACATATAAATGAGCAAAGAAAAATAGTCTTCGCCGATGCTTCTATAGAAACCTGGACTGGACACATCAAACACTTTGTAATAAGACAATAAGATAATTTCAAGAAGTTATTTGTGTCAATGTGTTACAAAGATTCAATCTGTAATTCCCGAAATTATACAAGTTACGATATTAATGAGCAAAGGTTACATATCATTATAATAAAACGGTACTGAAAACTTTTTGAAATGTATTCAATTACGTGTTCTGGGCCTGGCAAGCAAATATAGTGGAACTATTTCGGTTTGGTCCTGTCAGTGTGTCAGGTTACTCTGGCCGATTAGGAAATTTAATAGACATAGATGGACTGAAGCTATATTAATTTGGTTGTCAATGAGTTATATAAAATAATAATTCTGTAATTCCCGAAATTAAACTAGTTAAGCAATGGTAACATTATATATAATAAATTAAAGTGAAAACTGTTTCTAATTTGCATAATTATACATTTTGGCAAGCAAAAATATATAGTCTAACTCTTTGGCTTTGGCAGTGTTTGGTCCTGTCACAGTGTCGGGTTACTCTGGCCGATTAGGAAATTGAATAGACATTGGCAGGAATACGGGTGATTAGCCCAATTTCCTCTCCAGCCATTCGTCGACATGGATGGGACACTCTCATGGTATACAGGTTGTTAGACAGAAAAATCCATCTCGTTATGGGAGGTCATTTAATATTATGACGTCATACTATCCACCCCCATCGTCAAAGAACTCTCGAAACATTGGCTGATTTTTCGGACTAACAGGTTGTATGCTATTTGTGTCATGGCGCTTTGGGGTTTTTGAGCTATTTACGTTTATTTTTAGGCCTGTTTCGTGTTAGAATCGTCCGTTTTGGCGAGGCCAAAATGACCGGCAAGGCTTTTGTAATAATTTCTTGGGGCAATTTTATTCATTGTTATAACTTTTTACTGTTTGGGCCATGTTGTTTTGGGATTGGTTAGTTATTAATTTTACGCTTATTTTTTAAGGCCTGTTTCGTGTTAGGATCGTCGTTTTGGTGAAGGCAAAATGACCGACAAGGCTTTTGTAATAATTTCTTTGGGCAATGGTATTAATTTAAGAAATTTTATATGGTTTGTGCCATGTTGTTTGGGGATTTGTTAGTTATTTACGCCTATTTTTTAGGCCTGTTTCGTGTTAGAATCGTCCGTTTGGGTAAAGGCAAAATGACCGACAAGGCTTTTGTAATAATTTCTTGGGGCAATGTTATTAGTTTTTTTAAACGGTTGTACTGTTTGTTTCGGGATTTTCTAAGCTGTTTGTTTATTGTAGGCATGTGTTTCGTGTTAGAATCGTTCGTTTGGTGCAGCAAATGACCAGATATGGCTGTTTGGTGCAACCCAACATCATGACCAAGATTAGAGAAGGATTTAATTATATTTCTATATAGGGGCAGTTTATTTTAAACAATTTTTGTCATGAAGCCCTTGTGCTATTTATGTTCACTTTCAGGCCTGTTTCGTGTTATAATCGTTCGTTTGGTGCAGCATATGACCAGATATGGCTTTAATACACGTTGTGTAATTAATGCCATGAATCTCGTTGCTATGTTGAGTTATTTATGTTTAGATCCAGGCCTGTTTCGTGTTAGATTCGTCTGTTTGGAGTAGATATACATTCAATACGACCAACAAGCTGGGCTCTAATAATAATTTCTTGTCATTTAAGAAACGTCTGCGTCATTAATGTCATTAAGTTCTCTACCATTGTGTGCGATTTACGTTTATATTCAGGCCTGTGTCGTGTTAGAATCTGACCAACAAGGCATTATTAATAATTTCTTGGGGCAGTTCAAGTAACCTTTGTGTTATTAATACTTCGAAGCTCTCTTCCATTTTTGTTGTTTTCGTACGTTAATTTTCGCGCCTGTTTCGTGTTAGAATCTCACGTTTGGTGCAGTATATAGTTGTGCCATAATGCTCTCTGACAGAGTGTGCTATTGAAGGAGCTATTTGTATGCTAATTAGTTCGTTAACATGGTGTATAGTGATATTCAGGCTCCATTTTAGAATGGGAAACCATCTGTCATTGTGTGCTAATTTATGTTTTCATTTTATTCCAGAGTGACAGGGTCACAGGGTGTTTTCTTTATGTTTGCGCCATGCCTGGTTCTTGTTTCGATCTTTATTTGGTTCAAATAAAAACAAGTTTATACACTTTGTGGTAGGAATATTTACGTCATACCTGCGATGCTGGTCTGTGAGAAATCTTCAGAACGGTTCGTGCTATTTATGATTATGCCATGACACGATGGTTCTTGTTATAATCGCCTGTTTGGCGCAATTAAAACTATATACACGTGTATATCCCGGGGACGCTTTCAAAGTCCGTCATATAATTATCACAACAACAAAATGTGACAAACCCAAACAACTTGTTCATGCATCAATTGTTGATAGGAGGGAAACATCAAGTCAGCAAGACACAAGACATCTGGGTAACTTCAACCATAGAGTTTGTAATACTAGTAAATTGAACTACTAGCTACCCGGTTCAACAAAATAATGTTGACAAAGTTAATAGTGGTTTCCATAATAATAGAGTACATCTAAACATGCTAAAAAGGTACTCCTGCTGAAGGAGTATGTGTTGACCGAACTAAATATATGTCTTAAGGAAGTCGTCTCCACTTAATCGGGTACTCTTGTTATGATTATGATACACAAATGCGCTCTGCAAAAACATACCCGATTATTAAAGCGGAGATCACATAATATTATTACACTCTCGTGAAAATTATGTGTCTTAGGAGACACATCAGTCTACGTGTTGTGAAGTAATCATAGTTACACATGAATTGCGACGGGTTCGACTCTAGTCACGACTGGTCCTCCTGAGGATCCTCGTCGTGGAGGTCTATAGGATCTTGTCTCGACCGTTTGGTCCGTCGGGAGTCTGGCAAACTGAGAACTGAAAGCTCACCACCACGTCTTGCTTCACAAACGACCTGTTTTGACGACTTATAGTAGTCCCGCGCATAATGTTTAATGTTATTGGACCTCCCATCCCCCTCTCCCTGATCAGTCATGTCTTAAGCCCGGCGCAGACAGAGCCGATTCGACCCGATCCGACTGGTTTTCAGTCAGGCTAGAGTCAGTTTCGCTCAGTCGGAGCCGATTCAACACGTTGAATCGGGCTCGATTGACCTTTGACTGGCTCTTGATTGGAAAAACCGGAGTCCTGAGGCAACACATACTGAGTTAATCAGTCGGATCGGGTCGAGTCGGCTCTGTCTGTGCCGGGCTTTAATTGTCGTAAGTTTTGTGATGATACAGCAATATCGCGAGGTATCGGCGGTATGAGCGTTCATTCAGTCATAGGATCCTCTTCTAGATGATGGCCAACTCTGATGGCCCGTCGGGACGCTGGCAAACTGAAAGCTCACTTCCAGTAGGCCTACCACTTTGCGTTTATCTAGCTTCACTAACCTATACAACATCCTGAATTTACAACATGGTCCCGTTCATAACATTTAATGTATAACACAGCATCACCACCCCTCCAATATCTGCCAGTCGTGCTTGTTATACGTTTTTTTGTTGTGAAGATACAGGAATCCAAATTTACTGGATGGCCTTTTCGACACTGATCAAGAGCGTTCCTCCAGTCATAATTATTATGTAGGATCCTCGTTTATATGAAGGCAATCTTTGGTTCACCCAAGTTATACTATTCAATTTGATTCATGAGCTGAAATGAGAAATCTAAACCAAGCACATTATTTTAACAGTTGTGTCGATCGTAGGCTATAATATAACCCTATGCACATAATATTCCACGTGTCAATTATGTGTTTCATCTCGTAATTCAGTATGGCTAATAATATATATAGCGTTGGTTTTAGTGCGCATATGACATGTATTATAGACAAAGT
Organism: Echinarachnius parma; assembly: GCA_037951105.1. Lineage (NCBI taxonomy): Eukaryota > Metazoa > Echinodermata > Echinoidea > Clypeasteroida > Echinarachniidae > Echinarachnius > Echinarachnius parma. The sequence goes on along the minus strand of JBAMJV010012357.1, from coordinate 61,079 downwards.
GGCACGCAAGGCCAGTGTCATTAGTCAATAATAAATCAAATTTACGGTTACGGGTCGATTATTCGGAATAGCCCGGAGTCATCATTATACATCATCCGAGCCCTCTGTATAAAAATACACACTCGCTCATCATTACCATTGATCGTTTTTGTATGTAATGATGTCATATGAATTTTGAGTGATATAACCGGGGCATATCAATTGCAATTAGATAGGTTGGAAATTGGAATGAGGTTCAAACTAACCTTTGAATAGAGTAAGTTGCCTTTATTAAATTTGTGAAAAGAATTGTATTCAAGCTGTGGAAATTTGATTCAACGTTGATCTTTTTGCTTAATCTGATGTTTTGTAAAAAATTGAATTGCCTTACAATCGTTTTATACTAATGTTCTCTGTACACATTTGAATTGCATAAATATTATCGTTACATGTTTGTTCTAGTATCTATCCACAAATTTGATTCATCATTGATCTTTTTGTTGTTGTAAAGAAATTCCATATGTAATGAACTTAATCTGATTGTAAACAAAACGAATTTCAGTCTACCAACTGCCTTGATAGTATTGTATGTGTATGTTGTCATGGATCAATAAACTGAATGCATATACATATTAAATGAACATTCAAAATGGCTAAGTATAAAGCATGATTATGTGAATAATGTATACATGTGTGTAATACTACTAATAGTAAACAACAAACAATAAACAATCCACAGTTACACCACCAAGGAGCTCACTCGTATACCACAATCAGCTCTATACAGGGTGGCCCAAAAAAAACGGAACGGGGCACTTCCCAAAATAAAGTAACACATGTATTATGTCCATCGGATAGAGTGTCTTTTCAAATGAACAACGATACCAAGAACAGTCAATTTGGTCGTGTAGTTTTTGTTGTAGGGCCCTGTGAGTGACACCATGTCAGGTTCTCTTTTTTGTCAATTTGTATTGAGCCAGCGCTTGATGAATTGCACGAACCGCCGTTCATATCGTTGAGCATCGCGCACTATTGTTAGTGTGCACTCAGCCGTGTGCCGAGAGAATGGGCCTGGTCGCTGAATGGTATTACGGGCAAGGAGTGCGGTTAAACTGGCATTGACTAGGTCGAAATCGACATAAATCGGCACCTGACATGGTCTCACTCACTGCGTCCTTAAACAAAAACGACCTGACCAAAATTACTGTTCTTGGTGTTGTTTTTCATTGGAAAGGACACCCTATCTGATGAACATAAACATTGCGGTATTACATTTTGGGAAGTGCCCCGTTCCGTTTTTTTTGGGCCACCCTGTATATATCATGGTTATAATTTAGAGTATTGTACAATACGATGAATCATTTGTGTTTATACATATTTATTACTGAGGAGGCTTTTTACACGAACAAAATAAGTTCAAAGGTACGATATGTCCAAACAAGCTTCTTATTGTTATGATAAGTGGCGTAGCCGCGTGGTCGGGCTGATTGGGGGAGGGGGGGGGGGCACGCACAACTATTGGGGGCACGTCACCTTATGTATTTTTTGTTTTTTCAACAAAAATGTCTACTTATGTTTCCTATTATTTTTTTTCTCAAATTATTGGGGGCGGCACGCCCCCCCCCCCCCCCCACCCCCGTCGTTACATCACTGGTTATAATGTTCCCTTGTTCCTCGTTAGTGAACAGGCTCCGCCCTTCCATGAATCCTTTATTTTTTTCCTCGAAGCATATCCGTTTGATAGAATAGGGCCCCAAATGTGACACAATGATTCAGTCATGGCTTGATATAGTGCAGGGGTTAATGAATCAAAAGTAGATCACCGTATGATTGCGTGACCTTGCCGTAAACGTGAACGTGTGGGTATGTGTGCCCCCCGGCCTCCCTTTTGCATGTTCTGCCCCCCCCCCCCCCCGGCCCCAATCAGTTGCGATAGAACGACTTTGAATGAGGGGGGCCACCTACTTTTGTTTGTGTGATATGCATGTGTTCAGCTATGGAAAGGTTTATATGCTTACCCCTTACTTTTATCTTGAACGAAATGCCTTGTAGTTGTAGGTCATAATGAGCATGTTTAATTTCCCTGGATAAAGCATTTTTCTTGTCCCAAAACGTCGCTCGAGGGACAAACTCGACCGAACTCACTAGCAACTCTAGTGATTCATGTATGGCCCGGTCAGATATCAACGGATAGCGGAAACGAATGCCCAACGAATAGAACATTTGCGAAATGAAATTATCCGGTGATGAAAGTCGTCTCCATTGCTTTATGTACAAAACATAGAACAACGTACATCACCGGACAAGGAACGGACAAGAAACGCATACGAACGGAGACGAACGGATGGAAATTTTAGCTCTCCGTTTGACGTCCGTTTACGCAATCCGTTGATATGTGACCGGGCTATTACTAATAACAGTTCTGTTTTGTCAAACTTTCACCTGGTCTTGGTTATTGAGATTTATATGATTTAATTTGGGGAAAATGGGATAATTTTCAACTTTGTACGAACAATGGACATACCAGACTATACAGTAATGCACGTTTCATAAAAAAAAAAATGTAGTCAGTTTTGAACATATGATAACGCTATGCGGGACAGAAATGGGGGCACAATGTTGTACCCCTCCCCCTCTCTCCACCAATTCATCTCCCCCTGCCCTCAGTGGCGTAGCGTGGTTGGACTAATTGGGGGGGGGGGGGGGGCACGCATAATTATTGGGGGCACACCTTATGTATTTTTTCTTTTTTGTTATGTCCCCTTATTTTTCCTATTGCTTTGGGTTTTAAAATTATTGTGGGCACGTGCCCCCCCCCCTATATGCCCCCGTCGCTATATAACTTGAAAACAAAATTAAGGCTCTGATTCTTTGGCAACGGTACATGGCAACATCTATGAATGGTGGTTTGGGAAATATGGGAAGAAGGTTAATTTGATGATCCCTCTCCATATGGGTCCATCTGTCATTTTGAAAATTTGAAGAAAAAAAAACAACTCTAAAATGAAGAAGATTGTCTGGAAGATATTATTTACGATAGATATATCAAATTAGATCATAACAAAATCTGGCACCCTATACAAGTAGTATAGCTTAGGTTGAGTCGTGTATACATTCGATTATTCTACAGTGAGGGTTCGACAGGTTTAACATTATTATAATAACTAGTACTTATTGATAAAATGTCTGTAAAACATAATATAAAGGATGTTTTCCTGCATACTTGACTCGAATATTCATATGTACACTTTGTAGAATTGATATATTATCTTGAGTGATGACAAAATCCGTTATTTTCCACACTTCGTAATATAGCCCAGTATGATGTTTTCTTTTTTAATAATATTTCATCCTGAATATAATGTACCATATATATATTATATCACTTAATCAGAAAAATTCAAATTGAAAAATTGCCTCATAATAGTGGAGGGAGAACCTATTTTAATTCCTCGTTATGTTATAGTGTGATGCTTTCAATACTTATTTGTGTTTGCTTCCACTGTCCACAATCATGACAATGCATTCTAGCGTATAGTTTGCTTAAATATGACACTGCTTTCTGAAATATAATATACATATCACTTAGTTATGAAAATAAAACGTTATACATATAATACCTCATATTATAGTAATGGGAATAACCCATTGTTACTTCCTTGTTTGAAGTATCATACTTTCCATAATCGTTTTGTTTGCTCTTCCATCCACATTTCAAACACGTTGTTTTATAGAAATCAGCGGGCTATCACGTTACGCTTATTGTTCACAAACATGACAAAGGTGAAATTAAACTGTTATGTTTACCTGGATGTGGTGATGAAAGCTTTGTGAACGTTTGTTTTAACAACACATCCTGTTTCCTTTCACATCTGGGCCCTTTAACATAATAATCGTACGATCAATTGATCGATCGTACGATTAATCGTGCATCTTTATGTTACGGTGCCCTGACCAAACATGACATAGACGTACCCGGGGGGGGGGGGGGGGGGGGGGCTGCAGCCCCCCCCCCCCCTCCCCTGTTGAGAGTAATACAGTATAAATATGATAATGTCCGGGATTTCCACCCCATGTTCTGTCAAAAACTCTCATATTCGGGCAGGAAGGTTGTCTCTCTATAAGGTTATAGTGAAAAACTGTTGTCTTACTGTTATATATTTTGTAGGAATGATGATATTCAAACAACCGAAAAAGAAAATCAAAACAAAATCAGCCCAAGCTAAATTTGTCCCATACGCCCACCTTGTTTTGTTTTGTTGTCCGTGATATTTCAAACTACCAGTACATCTATCCATGCCTGTATCATCATGATACGGATATGCTTGGGTTGTATACGATTACACCAGGGATACACCTTGATTATATCATGTCATGTTGCGTTTCCGGAGTGGGCTAACTATTGGAGTAAGGGGGGCACCCCCCCCTCCTCCCTCCCTCCCTCTATCCACCACCTCCTCTCCCTCTTTTTTTGAAGTATTGCCCTTTCAGCCTTCATGTGAGCCGAACATGAATACCGACATTCACAATATTGTCTCTAGAAATGTAAACTTTTTCCATGGTGACTATGTCGGGCAAGTAGAATCAGGACATATCGAGTTTAAGTTGCACGAATTCAAAACATGATTTCGGTGGCCGGACAACTAAGATAAACATGCGGCACTGTGTGACACTTGGTTTGTTAAATAGTCGATAGTTGGAAAAGTAAACTTTGGCGTGGCTGACTGAAGTGCTGGTGATCCGAAGCTAATTTTGGTGGGCCCTATATTGTCAGTGGTACTTTCGAACACTATTTGATAACACCAATGTTTTTTTGACACAGGCTTCCTGGGTAGAATCAGAATCACCCCCTCAATGTATGCCCCTCTTTCGGGACCCCGTTATTATTATAATCCCTGGTTATGCCATTTTGTGTGGTTATAGTGTATAATGTTTATATCCGTATTGCTGGGATAACAATTCCTCCAGTTATTTTTAATAACTTTTACACCACTTCCTTGTGTATCAGATATAATATTACATGTATACTATACGAATAATGTAGTATGCGTGTGAGTGTGTGACTATGTTAGTGTGTGTTTTAAAAATCAGGTCATTATATTGTCATTTAATCGAGTAATGACAACCTCTTCTCACTTTTTAACTCTCTGTAAATTGAAACTTGATAGACAACACATTATGTACTGTATATTATTGACAGTTCTGAGAGATGGTATAGAATAATGGGCTTTAAAAGTCCATAATCGTATTCAGCTTATTGTAGTATACTAGTACAATAAACTTCCTCTCACATTCATATATACCATGATTGTATACAGTTGATATATTGATACCTGTGGACGAAGGGAAAGTTGAAAACGATGTCGTGTTTGTATTATTTTGTAGAAAGACTTGAAATTGGAATTCATAACGCGCTATGTACATATAACTGCATTGATATCCCACTTTATTTATGTTCCTATCACCACCACAAATCGATGTACATGTATTTAGATAAGTACTGTTATGTTTTTAGCATAAAATCGTGAAAGTTGTCAATGACTTGTAAGTCAATGACTTGTAAGGCTATTTGATAATATATTATAACTTATTATTGCTCACAATTTTTTTCTCACATTTACAGATCTGTCGCAGAGCCTTCACATGACGAACAGGGGGAAATTGGACTGCAGGAGCTCATGCGCAACTAAAGACTGACAGCTAATCCGAGTAAAGGACCAAGATCAACCTTAATCGAAGGAAAGGACCAAGATCGACTTTAATCGAAGCAAAGGACCGAGATCGACCTTTTCCATCACAACACCCTACCGCCTGGTGCCAAAATAGTGGACGACACTGGTCTATCTAAGGATTACTTACCGAAGCACCACTGGTCTATCAAAGGAATTACTTGCACCTTCTCCCTGGTCTATCTAAGAACTGTCCAACCATGAGGGATCCAAATAGAACTTATACGTCTTCCTCAGTCATGGCGACGCTTCTCGTCGTATGTCTAGTGATCGCCACCGCATTTGCACAGAGTAAGTTGAGAAGTTCTTTTTATTTTCTATGGCGTTTTCTGATTTTGATTTTTTAAATTTTGATCATGCAATCGCGTACACATCAATAATATTGTAGACACGCATACATACAAACAGACAAAACACACACGTACACGCACCAACACACGCACACACCCACACACATGACACACGCACACAACTAAACAGTCATTTAGGATAACGGACGCACAAACATAGGAAATTAAGGCCTGTATAACGTCTAAGGTTGTCATTTACTACTAATAATTTACTACTAATGTTAATGCTAATTACCTGGCAACCTAAGTCAGTAAGTGACCAGTGATTGACCAGTGACCAGTATAATTTCCTGTTAAATAGGAAGTAGTTTGTATACCGTCTTTCCGGCCACGGATGACAGTCCAGTCAAGAATGTTTGTGTGGCAACTTCCATATATTTTCTATGGAACGCCAGGAAAGTCAAACCCGTAGACTAGAACGCGTGTTCCAGGGAACGTAGGCGAATCACTACGACTTCCAGCTCAAGTTTAGACCTACAGTCGCTTTCCATACTTTCCCCCCCCCCCCCCCGGATTGGTTCTGTACGTATTTTGCAGGCGTAAACAGCTTTGAAAGTACTCTAAAATTCAACTCACGTTGCCTTGAACTCGGTCATATGCATGGTAATAACGTTATAGGCCTACATCCAACGGAGTAGCTATAGATAGTAGGGGAAAGAGGGCATCTGCCCCATGTGCCCGTTGACTCGTTGAGACAAGACAAGTATTACCCCATCTCCACTGCTCCTACCTCGTCAATGCTCATGTGGGGAAATTTTTAAAAGAAATAGATTTCACCCATTTGTATAATTATAGATATAGGCTGCTCCCCTACATCATTGCCCCAGTCTGAGCCCCCACCCCCCCCCCCCCCCCCCCCTTCCCCTTCTAACTTGGCACTGTGTGCTCGCCACTCCATGGTTATATCTGGTGTGGGCAGTTTAGACATGTTCTCCTGCTGCAAAACTCGTTGATAGCCAAGGCGAATTATGCCAGATCTGTTTCCGTTTGTGACGTCAAATGTTCAAGTCGACTGTCTGATAATTGACTGTCTTTATTAATGTTTTATTTCAGTAGCACAATTTAGACAAATTACAAATATTTGACGATAGTTGAAACTAATGGGAAATTCTACCGACATGCCGATATCACATATTTATTACAGAAAAAAACTATGACATTTTAAGATTATTTAAAGTTCAGTTTTTCGTTTGCGATTGAAGTGAAAATGAAATGGTTAGCCTGTAATATATGATAGCTGCTCTTCGTCTATGTTCTGTTTTTTTCTCGGAAACATCACAGTAAAGCGATGCATGTTGTTGTTTGTTCTTCAAAGACAAATCATTGGTTAAAATAACAAACTTGCATTCAGCTTCCCGATTAAATTGCAATAATTATTTCAATTGTAAAGACGATACCAACAGGGAATTCACAAAACAGAAACCATAATCCCCATCAATAAACAAAAATTTAGGAATATAAAGGCAGTGTATTTAGAGGAGCAAAGTAAATAAATGTTGTTAACCATTATAATAACCACACTCAAATAAACACCCACACGCTTTCGCACTTAAACACTCAAACATTGACTAATTAATAGAGTTACACACATAAATCTGTAAATCGTGCACACAAGGAAGTGACGACCTATGAAGGAAATTTAATAAAACACAACTACCATAAGGGTGAAACCGTAAGTTGGGAGTCTTGATAGACTGAATTACTGACGTTTCTTAAATAAGCAGTAATGATTAGGGGCGTAGCTATTAAAGCGGTGAAATGGGGATTGCCCCACCCCCCCCCCCTTCCATGGGGAAACGTATTAACAGAGTTGATGTAGTTGATGTAGTAGGAAATATGACTATTGTTGGAAATGTCTCTATTGTCTTTATTTCAATTGTTCACAGTTATAATGTGCTATATTGTTGGTACAAATATATGTCATAACCTGTCTAAATATTTTTTTACAAAGCATTTAAACCTCCATATAACTGAAGATTCACCAGACTGTTACACACAACGTGGGCAAACATGTATATTATTTTAAAGAGTTGTTGTAGCTGAAGTTATGTTTTGGTTTGGTTTGATTGCAAAAGTCAAAATAATATGGCTAGTGTTGGCAATATCTTAGTTTTTATTATTACCATTACAGTTTATAATTAGATTATGTATTTATATCATAAACATTTGAACCTGCTCCCGCAAACTGAAGTTACATGATGCCTTTGCAGATAATTATACATAGTACCAAGCCCTCTTGTTTGTGTGTGTGTGTGGGGGGGGGGGGGGGGGGGGGGGGGGGAATGGTGCGCTTGCCCCTTCTAGTGAGTTTCTTTGCACCCCCCCCCCCCCCTCCTCGCCTTTGATGGGATGGATCTGGGATACGCCATAAGTGCTAATGCGATAAACCAGGCACGTGATATGTTAGAGTCACGCCATGCGGATTTGTATAGCTTTACACCACTACACCACGATCTCACGTTTAGAAAACCTGGAAAGTGACGAAAGTTGCAATTACGTTATCGATGCGTATGTTACTATACCACTATGGGTACATGTGTAAAGCGTTATAATTATTCACATAAATATTAATTGCTAATATATTGCCAATATTCCAAAAGTTTAATGAGGCTAATAATGTGCACTAAACCATGCTTGGATACGTTATAAATATGTTATTACTGAATACATCATCAGTGTCTTCGGATCACTTGCATATTGTAGAGTAATATGCACTGAGCTTTTTTATTTTGATTAGTGATATTGCCACCTACATTATATATAATATGCTTTTATAATATAAATTCTAAATATATTGAGATTGTTTTGGTAAATTTTTCAAGTATACATAAGAGTAAATAGCTCCTAGGTTTATCGTGTTGTTTCTAGTTATCACGTTGATCTTTCTTGTAAAATTGTTTGATTGCCGAAAATCCATTAATATTCCATAATTTTGATTATTTATATTATAAATATACAGGGGCGGATCTAGCTTTTTGCTAAGAGGGGGGGGGGGGGGGGTTGCATCGTCCACGAGCCGCGAAGCGGCGATTTTTTTGTGGCCATTTTGAACCCCCGTAAGTGATGTTTTCCACATCACATTTTCACTTGGCAGCCCAAGGGGGGGGGGGGGGGGTTTAAACCACCTAACACCCCCCCCCCCCCCCCCGTAGATCCGCCACTGAATATATGATTTATTTATAATAGTATAACATAATTATTTCCGTGATTGTGTGTTTCAGGTGAAGACTTGAGCTCGACATGTCGAGGGGCGCAGAACTGCGGTGACTGTATATCAGTCAACCCGTCATGTGCATGGTGTACGACAGACGTAAGTATTATTATCATTATTTGACTTCATTTGATTTTTTTATTTTAACATTTTCAACAACATGTATTATAACAAACAATATCAAAAGTAAATTTTACTGACATTTCTTGAATACAAAATAAAACAAAATTAATTTATGGTTCAACAGACTTCAACAAGTAGTATATAGTAGATATACTTTGCTTCCCAATTAAACAGACTTCAACAAGTAGTATATAGTAGATATACTTTGCTTCCCAATTAAACAGACTTCAACAAGTAGTATATAGTAGATATACTTTGCTTCCCAATTAAACAGACTTCAACAAGTAGTATATAGTAGATATACTTTGCTTCCCAATTAAACAGACTTCAACAAGTAGTATATAGTAGATATACTTTGCTTCCCAATTAAACAGACTTCAACAAGTAGTATATAGTAGATATACTTTGCTTCCCAATTAAACAGACTTCAACAAGTAGTATATAGTAGATATACTTTGCTTCCCAATTAAACAGACTTCAACAAGTAGTATATAGTAGATATACTTTGCTTCCCAATTAAACAGACTTCAACAAGTAGTATATAGTAGATATACTTTGCTTCCCAATTAAACAGACTTCAACAAGTAGTATATAGTAGATATACTTTGCTTCCCAATTAAACAGACTTCAACAAGTAGTATATAGTAGATATACTTTGCTTCCCAATTAAACAGACTTCAACAAGTAGTATATAGTAGATATACTTTGCTTCCCAATTAAACAGACTTCAACAAGTAGTATATAGTAGATATACTTTGCTTCCCAATTAAACAGACTTCAACAAGTAGTATATAGTAGATATACTTTGCTTCCCAATTAAACAGACTTCAACAAGTAGTATATAGTAGATATACTTTGCTTCCCAATTAAACAGACTTCAACAAGTAGTATATAGTAGATATACTTTGCTTCCCAATTAAACAGACTTCAACAAGTAGTATATAGTAGATATACTTTGCTTCCCATAACAGACTTCAACAAGTAGTATATAGTAGATATACTTTGCTTCCCATAACAGACTTCAACAAGTAGTATATAGTAGATATACTTTGCTTCCCAATTAAACAGACTTCAACAAGTAGTATATAGTAGATATACTTTGCTTCCCAATTAAACAGACTTCAACAAGTAGTATATAGTAGATATACTTTGCTTCCCAATTAAACAGACTTCAACAAGTAGTATATAGTAGATATACTTTGCTTCCCAATTAAACAGACTTCAACAAGTAGTATATAGTAGATATACTTTGCTTCCCATAACAGACTTCAACAAGTAGTATATAGTAGATATACTTTGCTTCCCAATTAAACAGACTTCAACAAGTAGTATATAGTAGATATACTTTGCTTCCCAATTAAAAAAGAAAGTAGCTATATTGTATGTAACATCACATCACATACAGACCATTATGATACAACGATGGTATTGAACCCCTGATTTGTTTGATCTCTGCAAATATACAAAATGATTATAAACAAAAATGAATGATTGTTAATGAATCAAAAGTTAAGCGAACTGCATCGACCTTTGAAATCTTCGTTCTGGTCCCTATGCAATACATTGTAATAATATCTTCACCTAATTAAAGTCGTCTACTCGTCTATAAGTTAAGGCAGTCATATAGTTAAATTCTCGAAAGAAAAAACGGGGGACAGTGATGTCCAGACGTGGTTTTGTTTCGCAATCATTAACCAATTAAGAATTAAATTAGTCCAGGCAGGGGGTGTTTCACAAAGATTCAAAATTGGACTTATAATGTATGGAAAGCCACTATAGTTTCTTTGAAAATTGTTGTTAAAGTCGTTTTTCAAAGGCATAACATTGTGATTAAAATCATTAATATTTTCTATTATCAAGGAGATTTTATGTTCTTGATGCAACATTTATGAAAAGTTTAAAAGTATTGTTTTTTGCTTTTGAATATATTGTATTCCAAGGCTACAAAATGGCTTTCCATAATAGTTAGGTCCAACTTAGAGTTAAGTTCAACTTAGCACCTTTGTGAAACACCCTCCCTAGATTTAAAACGAAAGCCATCGAGACTTCTTCAGCCTCAGTCCGTCACACGACCGCACTCAAACAGAAGTTCGGATTATAATTATATTGAATAGTTTTACTACTCTGGATTATATCAATGTCCCACTAAAAATAACTTCATATAATCTTGCTCATTAGCAAATTAAATGCGACTAAGTAGATCGACCACATAATTCGAGGATGTCTCCAATTTCTTCTTCATTTCCGTTTAGGAACATCTGTTCATGCGATAAAAGTATCATTTTTTTTATTGCATTGTTTATGCATATTTAAGGAGATAAACTCGCTCAATTACTCATTTAGTTCATGGGAACAAGAAATACAAATTAAATGCCAAAACTTGTAGGACCTAAAAGAAGCAACATATATGAATAGCCCTCAAATCAAATATTTAATGATTTGAATCACTGCAATGATTATTCTATAGTTGATTCGAATGTGAAATGTATTATGATTATATGAAACATATTTGATAAACTAGTTAATTCGAATGTGAAATGTGAAATGTATTATAATTTGTATAGTTCATGGGAATTGGAAATACAAATGAAATGTCAAAACTTGTATGTTATATTAAACATGATGACCTAAAAGAAGCAACATAATTATATGAATAGCCCTCAAATCAAATATTTAATTATTTGAATCACTGCAATGATTATTCTATAGTTGATTCGAATGTGAAATGTATTATGATTATATGAAACATATTTCATAAACTAGTTAATTCGAATGTGAAATGTATTATGATTATATGAAACATATTTGATAAACTAGTTAATTCGAATGTCAAATGTCAAATGTATTATAATTGTATTAAACAAATTTGATAAACTTGAAAGTAGCAAGCTGTCCTCATTACAGACCAAAGCAAAACATTACCTTAAAGAAATAAAAACCCGTCAATGACTCATGTATTTCATGATCGATAATAATAAAATTCAAAATAAAATTTAAAGGGATAGTTGAGTTCTGGTATTAAAGGAGAGTACAATTTTGGTGAAACTGAATTTTAGTAACCAAAACCTGCATCATTACATTACAAACTAATAGTTATAACACAAAATTACAAATGACTTAGTAAAGATCATGTTATCATTCAAAAAGAGCCGTTAAAACGTAAGAGGACGCACTCTAAACACTCATCGGTTTCAACCATTTTGAATAAAATAATGTGCATGTGATGTTTTGTTGAAATAGTGATTAGATAGAGAAATAACCAACAACTATTTAAATACCTATTTTGTAACTTTTTGAAAAGAGGAAGCATTTTTTTGAATTTTTAACGGCTGGTTCAAAATTATCGAATAAGTGTGGGCCCCACATTTATTACAAATGGCTATGTTTATGGATATTTTAGCCGTTTCTGAACCGATTTTGATCAAATAAAGTTTATTCTGTCATTAAAATATTGTGCTCTTTCAAATTTTACACTCAGTTTTTCATTATCTCACAAAAAATAATGTTATGTAGCGCCCTCTCTACCAGAACTCAACTATCCCTTTAAACAAAACTATTCGGTTGAATTGAAAGCAGCAAACTATCTCACTAAGACAAAAATTTAAATGACCTGCTTCGACCGTTGAGGTAAAATTGTCTATAGCCTCTACGCCATACCCATATAACTTTACCTAACTAAATTATAGTTGTCACTTCTTTTACACAAGAGGGTTATGTTATTGAGCCTTTAATCTCATGTCACCTACTACTGAAGTATCGCTATTAACCAAACAGTTCGTATTACAGATTGAAACGTGAGTAATATTTGTATCACGTATGGATAAACATTGTGTGATTAGAAATATCATAATAAGCTAGCTCATACCAGTGGCGTACCCAGGATTTATTAAAGGGGGGGGGGGGGGGGGGGGGAGATATTTTGTAAAAAATTCCAAGCCGAGACCAAGTACCATCAAAATGTTCGAGACCGAGACCGAGACCAAGTACCCAAAGTTGAGAACCCCTCTCAGTGGGGGAGGGGGGGTGTCCGTACATTTTTTCGAAGCCGAGACCAAGTAGCCTACTTTCAAAAAAATTCGAGCCCGAGACCGGAGACCTTCGAAAAATGTTGGGGCCAAGACCGGGTTTTAGTCGGTCGAGACCAGGTTTTAGTCAATCGAGACCAGGTTTCAGACGGTCGAGACCTATTAAAAGTAGTCTCGAGACCGGCTAAAATTTGAAAGGGGGGGGGGGGGGTTTGAACCCCCCCCCCCCCCCTGGGTACGCCTATGGCTCATACGGAATACTCTTATCGGAGGATATCTCTAATTTCTTCTTTTCTTTTCCGTAGGGACGTTTGCTTTTGCAATAAAAGTATTATTTTCCAAGATATGACTATTATACATGTCGATGTTTTTTTAAAGGAAATATACCCGAGTGCAATGAGATTTGAGTCTTCTCAGTGTTGTTCTAGTTTTATTGGTACTTCCTCATCTCCAAGTCCACTTGGGACAAGTGTTTATTGATAAATTGCTGAAGTTTCTGTTTTTAAAACATTAGAATTGTCGATGTGTGTTGACTTTGTCGCCTCAAACATCACTTTTGTTTTTAAATTAAAGATACTACAATTTATTATGTTAACCATCGTTAAAGACAAGTATCATACAATGATACTAAAATTGTTTTATTTTGTTACGTCGTAATTAATATTGAAACTTTTTATTTTGCATCAGTTTAATATTCTGGACATGTTAATTTCATCTTGTATTAGTTTGTTAATATTATTATGATTTATAATATGCTTTAGTAAATATGGTTACAAATATCAATAATAATCATAATTGACGATGGGTAATAATAATTTAGATAATTATTTAAGCGCAAATAGTAGCTGCGCTATATAAATGTTCATATTATTATTATTATTTATTCGTTGTTTTCATACCACCTTCGATACGGCAGTCTGCCTTTCAAATATCTCATGCTCGTACCTCTTTTTTTTTTAAACCATAGACATACATCATCATGTGTCTCTGTCTGCTACTCCTATACTTTATAATATTGGATCAGTCTCTCACTAATTTCCTTAGTCATTACTTAAACACCTGGCTTCAGTGAAAATGGCTTTCCTCTAGCTCTAGGAGGGGGATACAAAAGACAACCTCAAATCGGTCGTTGCCCCCTATTTAGCACCTCACTCCAGCTAGATACCGTCCTGGCCTTGTGAGTGCATATTAAAGAATAAAGATCATCAAGCGTCGGGATGCTACACTGCGGGTCGCCATTTTGAACTAGTCGAGTTTGTGTGCTGCACCGCATAACACGGATTCATTGTGCAGTACGCACAGCGCGCAAGATGGCGCCGTGCGTCTGATATACGAATCCGAACTACCTGCCCATCTCTTTTAATATCAAAATGTTTGATCATGATGTATGGTTTATAGCAAATTCAAATCCTAAAATCGTCTTATATTTTGTCATTACTTGGCCTTGTAACGTATCATCATAACGTTCTTCTCTCTTTAACCTACTAAACGATCGGTGCAGATATATGTTTATACAATGTGTTTATTGAAAAGAAGACCATTCTACTTTCGAAATTTGTAAAGAAATTGCAATTATAGTGAAGGCATTATTAAGTTATAGGCGGTACCCTTTGAGTATATTAAAGGGATCTAGTAACTTTGTTGACATGTGCAAAAAGTGATGAATGGTTGGTGCAATGTATATTGTTGTTATCTCATATGTCCACAGGGTATTGTGTGAAAAAGTCAAATGGACATTGTATGGCCAAGTAATGAGCGAAAATGCAAAGTGATATTCAGTAACTCACTGCACTCACTTTGTACACGGAAGAAAAACTCCGGGCCGCCCGGAGTTTTTCTTATCTGAATACTTCAATCATACATATCTTTGTAACGAAAGGGAAATTTGAAAAATCGAAACCTGTCCCATGATTTTATTGTTAATACGAATACAACAAGGTATAAAGGAACTGCTAGAATAAAAAATTTATTTTGAGGATTTGGACAATGTTACTAAGTCCCTTAAAATAAAAATGAAAGTAAAAATGAAACGACTTCACAAGGCGTAAGTATATCGTCCTTATATATATACTTATTCAAGGACACAATTGATGTGAATGCTATAATTACAGTATGCTGTTAATTATCACGTGATATAAGGTGCAACATTCTAATTAATTTATCGATTAATGTTTTCGGATGTGGAGATGTGACGTGCGCAGTGGGGTATTGTTTGGGTTACGTATATATAGTACGTGTCTCATTAGATACATAATATGTTACGATTAAAGGGTTCCAACTTTCTCTGAATCATCCAAGCTCACTTCTAACTCGCATAGTCCTGAATTGTATGTTGCTGTTCTCCCCTTCCTAATAGATTGGTTAAAAAAGCTTCGGTTTGTCAAATTTCCACTTCGCCTTTGAGATATTAACGATTACATTGAAGAAAACAAATAGTGTGGATTATTCATAACTTTGTACAAATCTATGCACCAATGATACAAATATACTTTCGTAGTCTCATGCGAATATTGTTGATTATTATCTTGTAAAAAGTACATGCACGTGTTGTATGCATTAATACCAATAATTTCCCTTTTTTCCATTTGTTTCTTTTTCTTCTGCAGACGTTCTCAGGTCAGAGGTGTGACACGTACCGAGCCCTAACGGATGCAGGGTGTGTGAACATCACCAACCCACGCCCAATCCTTTCGGTGGAAATGGTTAGTACAATAAGTCGTAGAACATATTCATAGACCTATTATGGATGTGACGTATTATGTGTGTTGGTTGTTGTTGGTCGTGATAATGGAGTTGTTGATGTAGTTGTTGATGGTGATAATGGTACATTTTGTTGAGGATTATGTTGTTGATATCCATGATGATAGTGATGATAATAATGACAATGATGATGATGTGATTATGATGATGATGTGATGATGATGATGATGAAGATGATGATGATGATGATGATGATGATGATGATGATGATGATGATGATGATGATGATGATGATGATGATGATGATGAGGAGGAGGAGCTAGGATGAGGATGATGGCGGTGATGTTAGTGATAATGATGATGACGACAAAGATGAGGAGGGTGATGGTAGTGATGATGATGATGATCACGATGATACCGATGATGATGATGAGGAGGAGGATTGTGGTGTGATGGTGAGAGGTAAATGATGTCGATTCTCTTGAGCAAAAGGAGAGAAGAGGAGGAATATGAGTAGCTGAAGGAAGGTCTGGAGAATGTCTTCATGAGATGTTTGTCTGGCTTACATTGCAGCATGTCTATTCTTAACCCGGGAGGTCATGTTGTGTTTTCTTCTTCTTCTTCTTCTTCTTCTGGTGTAGTACAGTCCACCTACTGGGGTATCGCGTAACATGTTCACTAAACATGAGGAGAGAATAAGTCAATTCACTTACCCTAGACTAAGTATGTCAAGTGTAAAGAAGAGTGGGGTGAAGGAGGGATGAGAACTGGGGGTGTTTCACAAACATCATTAGTTGAACTTATCTTGGACTTAACTATTATGGAAAGCCGTTTGTAGCCTTGGAATACAATATACTCAAAAGAAAAAAGCAAGAATTTCAGACTTTTCATAAACGTTGCATCAAGAACATGAATTCTCTTTGATAATAGAGAATATAAATGATTTGAATCATCATGCTTTTCCTTTTACCAAACAAAAATTCAAAGAAACTAATGGCTTTCCATACTTTTTAAGTCCAACATAGAGTTAAGTTCAACTTGGGATGAATACGGAGAAGAACAACAGTGTTTTATTACATAATGTACGTCCGAGATTAGTTTCCTTGTACATGCTGTATTGAGTGTGTATGCTCGGCTTTTGGCGTCAGTCATTGTCATTCGAGCCTACGACATAATATGCTCCATAATCAGCGAGGAGTGAATGATGTTGATTCTCTGGAGATGAGTCGGAGGAGTCGGAGGAGGGGGAGATGATGAGGCGGGTAGAGGACGGGGAGGGTGTGGGTGTGGATGATGTCTTCTTTATATACATGATATACGTCTAATAACATGTCTTACCGTGGCTCGCGTTGTCATTTTAAAGGGTACATTGTGTTGGTTTTATTGACATGATTGAACAACACAGGAGATTGAAGGATAAAGAAGAGGAGGGTATAGGTGATGAGAAAGAAGGGGTAGAATTAAGGGGAGGAAAGGAGGGATATGTGGAGAAGGAAGTATAGAATCATGCCGTCATTAGGTGTCCAAACTGTCTATCTGAAATGCTTCATTGTGACATGTCTATCCACTGGCGTAAATCTGTTCGGAAAGCACAATGCATTGGGGGGTCGAGCAATTGTTCACAAACCGTTTGTGAACAATTGCTCGACCCCCCAATGCATTGTGTTTTCCGGACAGATTTACGCCAGTGTGTCTATCCTTGTCTCAATGTGTCACTCTTTTATTTCGGACACACTCGTAAGGTGTGGATGACGTTATGCCCGGCGCAGACATAGCCGACTCGACCCGATCCGACTGGTTTTCCGCCTGATTAACTCAGTATGCGCTGCCTCAGGACTCCGGTTTGTCCAGTCAAGTGTCAGTCGGAGGTCATTCGAGGCCGAATCAGCATGTTGGATCGGCTCCGACTGAGCGAAACTGACTCTAGCCTGACAGAAAACCAGTCAGATCGGGTCGAGTCGGCTCTGTCTGCGCTGGGTTTAAGGTATATCGATCGCGAAGACTGAACAAGTTGAACAAGCGCGGGAGGTACGAAGGGGGAATAATAACAAGTATGAGGAGGGATAGAATCTCATCATTCATTAGGCCGTTAGGCGTATACGTCCTACTGATTCTATTGTAACCGTTATCTATTCTTGGCCCGCAGCGTAGGTTGTCCGAGTATGTACCATAATCTCGAGATTAATGATGTTGATTATCTTTAGCATGTTTGGCAAAGGATGAAGAGGAGAGGGGGGAGAGAGGATGAGGGGCAGGGAAGAGGGGAATGGATGAGTAGGAGAAAGATTGGAAATGATTTGTGATGGATGAAGGCACGGCGTTCGTGCATCTCGCACATTTTCATCTCACATATTTTTTGTCCGAGTATGTTCCATAATCTCCAGGAGATGAATGATGTTGATTATGTTTAGCAAAGGATGAAGAGTATGAAAGAGGAGGAGGAGGAGGAGGAGGAGGAGGAGGAGAGAGGATGGGTAGGATACAGATGGGAAATGATTTGGGTGGATGATTGCCTGAAGGCAATCTGGCTTATTTTTATCTCACACATCATCTTTCTAAGTATGTTCCATAATCTCGAGGAGATGAATGATGTTGATTATCTTGAGCAAAGGAGGAGGAAAGAGGAGGAGGAGGAGGGAAAAAGGAAGATGATATTGGAGTAGGGATGAGTAGGAGAAGGATGGGAAATTACTTTTGATGGATTGTTGCCTGAAGGCACGGCGTGCGTGCATCTCACACATCTTCATCTCGTATAGACGATGCAGGACGAGACGATATGTAGAGTGACATATTGCGCCCATCCTCCCTCAAGTGCCCCCTCGGGATACGTTATTTCTACTTAATTTATGCACCACCACGCGACAGTACAGTCTGCCAAGGGAAGTATACTGTTTGAATTTAAAAACCAAACATGATTGTAATCATGGGCCAAAATCACATCACTTCATTCCGGCATAATGTATCCCCTCTCGTCCTGTTTAACTACTGATTGCTGATATTCAAGTCGTATTAATAAGTACTTGTAAATAGACAGAGGGACAAATAGTACAGTGACTGCTGTTTGATACTGACTGTCCATATTGCATCCTCTGCATTTCCTTTGTTCGCGATCGGATCTTGGAAGTTTGTTTTCCAATCTAGCTTATAAATATGCAAATGTCTTTACGACCCAAATGGTACCACGGGAAAGATGTATATTTGGTTATATGTATATCGTACACGAACATCACAATAATGGACTTGAGCATATAAATAAAGCAAAATAAATTGCCATTGTATAAACCCCCAAGATATTGAACTTGACGTTAAGCTATAGAAATTGACATGCCCATAGGCTAACAGCGGAAATTAATTTTAAGGCACATATTTTGTGGTTTTCATTCTCCAACAATAATGGTATTATCCTGAATATTTCGTTACTCATGTATTTACGAAATTTGTACTTATAACCAGTTTGATTTTCCCAAAGTAAGTTATTACTAATAATCACCTTAAGGCAAAAGGAAATTGGGTTGACAAATATAGAACCGAACGTTGTTTATTTTGTTTCAAGTTCAATTGTGTTTTTTCCACGTATTGAACATGGTTTTGTTACTCTCGTTATAAATGTCTTAAAGGGATTTAGTAACATTGTTCAAATCCTCAAAACTTACTTCATATAAACAATACATACTAAAATGTACAATGTATAATCATTTTCCAATTCATTACGGCTACGTACATGGTCGATACATTTTTATTTTAATCGATTTACAAGGAGGCATGATGAATCGCTGTTCTATCTACATTCAAAGTCAATGTTCATGGGGATTTCTAATTTCTCCCAATTTAAAGGTACCCTCTGATAAATCATTAAGTCAACCGATGAACGTGATGCGTTCGTCATCAATTACTCAAAACACTCTCCCGTTCCCATGACGACCGCATCACGATGCAGTCATCAGGCCTCTATACGCTCTTTATATTAATTGATCTAAGAAAAAGACTGAGACTCATCGCTTTTTAACTGCGTCTGGACAGGACAATTTTGTCCACTTCGGTGGATATATGCTTGTCGGCTCTCGTTTAATCGACCATGCTTTTAAGGGATGACTAAGCGAGTGTTCATTCTGGAGACTTGCACCCTTTTAGTTGATGTAGTTCTGGCGTGACCAGTTTTGCCAGTAGGGCCTTCTTCTGGCGTGTCTTCATGTTTCATGTTCTAGGGAGAACTTAATCCGACCCAAAGGCATTTGTATTTGAAATGTTCTCTAAAATAATACTTATGTTAGGGTATTAATATGTCTGGGTGATACTAATAATTGTTCTCATTGCAACTAAGTACAAGGATTTGTTTTATTAACAATTTGTGATGATTGTGAGGGTTGTGAGAAGTTGTGAAAAGTTGTATGCTTCATGGATGTTGCATTTTATCTCTCTATCAGTTGCAAAAACTAAATTTAATTTATTTTAATTGGTTGCATCATAATGAAAACGATCAGTTTCATAACAGTAAATACAAGTTATATTATTGTTATTGTTTTCGTTATTATAATTATTATAATCATTGTTGTTATTATTATTATTGTTGCTGTTATTTTTATTATCATAATTGTTATTATTATTATTATTATTAGAGTTATTATTATCATAGTTATTAGTAATATTATTATTGTTATCATTGTAATTATTATCATATCTTATTGTTGTTCTTAGTATTATTACTCTCATAACCACCACTTTCGTGGTTTTATTAATTTAAAGAAAAAATAATATTTATAATCCATTTTTATCTTTTGGATATTGTACAGAATCGTAACCTGAGCAACACAGGCGCTGAACTAGATGACATAGTCCAGGTCAAACCACAGAGAATCAGGGTCAGAGTTCGCCCAAGTAAGTAGGCATGAATGCTTTAATTAATACACTAATTGTGTGATGTTAAATTAAAATCATCATCGTTATTATATCAGAATGCACAACAGGCATTTTCAGGTTGTTAGTTTGCTATCAGACTGCATGACAATCAGTCTTTGTTTAGATGGTTGTTCAATCTAGACTGGGTCTGGCTCCTGATGGTAGTAGGAAATCATATTAATATGAAGAAAAAAAAACATTAAGAAGAAGAAATATGTTATAAGTAGTGTTCCCTTGAACCCCTTTGTGTCTATATGGGGTCTAAATGGATGTTGAAACTGTCAAAGTATAAACAAGGGATAGGGTTTGCCTCATCATTAAAATACCAGTAAGTCTCCCAATAATACTGGAAGCTTACATAAGCTCGTTAGTTCTGATCTCTCCCTCTCGTGCATTATGTCTTGTAATTGGGGCTGTCACACATTCACGGTGCCAACACGGATGACCACGGATTGACAGTCCTCCGGGGTACTCCCAGTTGTGTCCGGGATGCTCCGTGTTGCCTCCGGCGTGATCCGTGTTGCCTCCGGCGTGATCCGTGTTGTCTCCGGCGTGATCCGTGTTGCCTCCGGCGTGATCCTTGGGCGCACCGGGGAAAATTAAACCTGCACAATTTTCACCCCGGACGTCTCCGGATGAAGTCATTCCGTGTTGGTACCGTGTTGGCACCGGGAGCTCCGTGTTGAGACCGGAGTTCTCCGGGGACCAAAGTTATAATGTTCAGCTCATCCGTGTTGACTCCGTGAATGTCCCTGTTGAATCCGGGGTCATCCGTGTTGGCACCGTGAATGTGTGACAGAAGCATAAGAGATTTATTTTCATGGCATATAGAACTTGCATTGGTCATGACTGATAAGGGGATAATTGGCAGCCTCATATCACTGCATACCAATTATACAACACTACTATGTAACAGACCACAGCCATTCCATGGATGATGTCTAGCAAAACACAGATGCCAATTGCAAAATACAGGGATCATAATGCAAAATCCATAATTTTTGGTACAGTTAATAACAATAATATTATTTACTGTACAATATATGTATAATTCTTACAGACAACCTTTAAGCAGAAGACTACCCAGTAGATCTCTATTGTGCTATGGACCTCAGTCATTCAATGAATGACGTCTTACAAACCAAAAATGTCAAGTACAGTAATAATAATGAAATATGAATATTTAGTATAATAGTAATAACATTAATAAATTAATTGTGTACAATCTATGTCTATTTCTTACAGACGAGCCGTACAGAGTCCGCCTGGAGGTCCGGCAAGCAGAGGACTACCCAGTGGATCTCTACTACGCTATGGATCTCAGTCATTCCATGAACGATGATTTACAGAACCTCAAGAACCTGGGCACTACACTTGGTAAACCTTTCTTCTCTTTATTTACACTTGAATGTTTTTACATTTAAAGGGGTAGTTCAGTTTTGGTAGAGAGGGCGCTGCACAAGGTGTGAGGTGTGAGGTAATGAAAAACTTAGTGTCGAATTTTGAAAGAACATGCAAATTTTAATGGCAGAATAAACTTTATTTGGTCAAAATCGGTTCAGAAATGGCTGAAATATCAATAAATATTATCCGATCGTAATAAATTTGGGCTCCAAATTTATTCGATGATTTAAGAAAAAAAAATTAAAATGCGTACACTTTTTTAAAAATTTTCAAAAGCGGTTTTTAAACAGTTGTTGATGATCTCTCTATTTAATCATTATTTCAACAAAACATCACATGCATAATTTTGTATGAAAAATGGTTGAAACCAATGCCTTTTTAGAGAGTGCCCTCTTGTGTTTTAATGGCTCTTTTTGAATGATTACAGGCTTTTTACTTAGTCGTTTGTAATTTTGTATACCTTTCGAGCATGGTCCCTGATAGCAGACACTGGTAAAAATTACGTCAAATTTACGTCATTTTACGTCGGGTACGTCGTCTTAACGACGTCTTAAATTAACGTCAAAAAGTGAAGATTTTGCACCCGCGTTTACTGTGATATCGACGTCATATTTTGACGTGATATTGACATATTTTTTTCCGAAAAGGCGTCTTTATGACGTCTTTAAGTCGTCAATTTGTACCATTAATTACGTTATTAAGACGACATAAAGACGTCGTATTGGTCAAAATAAGACGTGATTTTTACGTCTGGATTTGACGTGATTTTCACCTTGTGTACGTCGTCTTTAAGACGTCGTAAATTAACGTCAAAAAGTGAAGATTTTGCACCCGCGTTTACCGTGATATCGACGTCATATTTTGACGTGATATTGACGTATTTTTTTCCGAAAAGGCGTCTTTATGACGTCTTTAGGTCGTCAATTTGTACCATTAATTACGTTATTAAGACGACATAAAGACGTCTTATTGGTCAATATAAGACGTGATTTTTACGTATTGATTTGACGTGATTTTCAAGTCGTGTACGTCGTCTTAAAGACGTCATAAATTCACGTCAAAAAATGAAGATTTTGCACCCGCGTTTCACGACATATAGACGTCATATTTTGACGTGCTAACAACGTCTTTTTATGACGAAAAGACGTCGTATTAACGTCATATTTTGAAGCGATTTTTACATTATTAATAATTTAAAAATTGAGATGGTTATGTCTTGTAGTATATTCCACAGTCAACAGTTTTATAACATGTAACACATAATCCTATCCTATTCCTAGATCCTAAACCTATCCTATCCTATAACCTACGTCTAACACCTTACTGATCAGTTGTCGTATAGGTTCCCTATATATATCCCGCTTCTTAGTATGTGAGATTTAAATGGTTAGTATTGACTGTTTAGTATTTCAAAGAGTTGATGCCTAAATAATTAATTTGCAAATCATGTTGAAAATATTAAAAACAGGTTGGTATTTATATTAGTTTTAATATCTGCAAAAACAAGATCATAATAACAATGTTTTCAATGTAAATAGTTATAAAAATTGGAATTTTACTTTGCACTCTAATGCGATTGTTTATAATCGATCATGAATGAATCCTGTATCCATTAGACCTGAAGACGTTAATCATAAGTCCTACTGTATTTTCTTTTGTTATTCATGTTCTAAAAGGTTTCTTTAGAAAATTTAGCAATATTACCACCTTGGGATCATTGGGTTATTTCCACTTTGATACGATCGTTTATAATCGATCATGAATTATTCCTGTAGGCGATCCTATTATGTTGTAGACGTTCATAAGTGCAATATTTGTTTGTTTGTTTTTACTCATGTTCTAAAGGGATTCTTTAGGAAATCTAGCAATATTACCACCCTGGCATCATTGGGTTATTTCCACTTTGATACTATCGTTTATAATCGATGATGAATTATTCCTGTAGGCGATAATAGGTTGTAGACAATCCAATATTTGTTTGTTTTTTCTCATGTGCTTAAAGGTTTCTTTAGATAATTTAGCAATGTTACCTTGGCAACATTGACAATTTGTTGTAGAATTAGCATTATACAGATAATCAGCTAAATTGCATATTTGTTTTATTAGGTCAGAGGCAGGCGCGCCGGAAGCAGTTTTGGATTGGGGGGGGGGGGCAAAACCCCAAGGGGGCTCACAATTTTGGTGTGTATAGGGGCTCATGCCCAACCACACTCTGGGTTGCCAAGTTTGAGCCAGAGGTGAGAGTGAGACATTGCGAGGGAGCGAAGCGACTGAGCGGGGGGAGGGTGTGGGAGGGGGTTGTCCCCCCTCCCACGGTAGGGAGTTTTTGCATTTTTGGACTTGAAATTGTGCAATCTGATGCATACCTAGATATGAAATTCGGCTGTATTTGGGAAAGCGTGATATGATTTGATCGACCAGAAAGTTTTAATATATTTTTCATATAGAAAACAAATAATTGACACACTAATAAATATGTACCCCAAAACACACACACACAACACAACATAAACCATAATTATGCAACATTATGTATGATCCAACAACACACTGCCAATAATGAGTCCCGATGGAGCGAAGTGCCTGAGGGCTGGGGCAGGGAGGGAGGGGGAGGGTTTGGGAGGGGGTATCCCCCTCCCACGGTAAGAAAGATTTTGCATTTATGAATTTGAAATTGTGCAATCTGGTGCATACCTAGATAGGAAATTCGGGCTTAAGATTAACTGCATCTGGGAAAGCGTGTTATGATTTGATATATTTTTCACGAAGAAAGCAAATAATTGACGCACTAATAAATATGCACCACTCCCACATAAATATTGTATTTAGTGTCATACACAGTTCCAACATAAACCATATATGGCTTATGTATGATCCAACAACATGGCCTACAGCCAATAATGAATCCCTGATAGCAAACACTGGTAAAAATTACGTCAAATTTACGTCGTTTTTCATCGTGCACGTCGTCTTAAAGACGTCTTAAATTCACGTCAAAAAGTGAAGATTTTGCACCCGCGTTTACCGTCATATTTTGACGTGAAAATGACGTATTTTTTTCCGAAAAGGCGTCTTTACGACGTCTTGAAGACGTCAATTTGTACCATAAATTACGCCATTTAGACGACATAAAGACGTCTTATTGGTCAATATAAGACGTGATTTTTACGTCTGGATTTGACGTCATTTCCACCTTATGTACGTCGTCTTTAAGACGTCGTAAATTCACGTCAAAAAGTGAAGATTTTGCACCCGCGTTTACCGTCATATAGACGTCATATTTTGACGTGATAATGACGTATTTTCCCCCGAAAAGGCGTCTTTACAACGTCTTTAAGACGTCAATTTGTACCATAAATTACGCCATTTAGACGACATAAAGACGTCTTATTGGTCAATATAAGACGTGCTTTTTACGTCTGGATTTGACGTCATTTCCACCTTGTGTACGTCGTCTTTAAGACGTCGTAAATTCACGTCAAAAAGTGAAGATTTTGCACCCGCGTTTACCCTGATATAGACGTCATATTTTGACATGATAATGACGTATTTTTATCCGAAAAGGCGTCTTTATGACGTTTTTAAGTCGTCAATTTGTTCCATTAATTACGTTATTAAGACGACATAAAGACGTCTTATTGGTCAATATAAGACATGATTTTTACGTATTGATTTGACGTGATTTTCACGGCGTGTACGTCGTCTTAAAGACGTCATAAATTCACGTCAAAAAGTGAAGATTTTGCACCCGCGTTTACCGTCATATAGACGTCATATTTTGACGTGATAATGACGTATCTTTTTCCGAAAAGGCGTCTTTACGACGTCTTGAAGACGTCAATTTGTACCATAAATTACGCCATTTAGACAACATAAAGACGTCTTATTGGTCAATAGAAGACGCGATTTTTACGTCTGGATTTGACGTCATTTCCACCTTGTGTACGTCGTCTTTAAGACGTCGTAAATTCACGTCAAAAAGTGAAGATTTTGCACCCGTGTTTACCGTCATATAGACGTCATATTTTGACGTGATAATGACGTATCTTTTTCCGAAAAGGCGTCTTTACGACGTCTTGAAGACATCAATTTGTACCATAAATTACGCCATTTAGACGACATAAAGACGTCTTATTGACGTCATAAAAAGGTCGTCCATTCACCAAAAATAATTGTTTAAATGTCTTTGAAAGACGTCATAATAACGTTGTAATAACGTCGTCTATACGACAAAAAATAATTGGAAAAATGTTTTTTAAAAGACGTCACAATGACGTAATGAGGTCGTTCATACGACAAAAAATGATGGCAAAAACTAGTCTTGTAAAGACGTCATAATGACGTCTTAATATTGTCGTGCGTACGACACAAACCTTAATGGCAAAAATGGTCCTTTCAAAGACATTATAAAGACGTCATTATAAAGCCTTTTATACTACAAAATAAATACTTAAAAATTATCTTTTAATGACGTGATAATGACGTCGTTTTTACATTCTTAATATGACGAAAAAGCATTGGAAAAATGGTCTTTGAAAGACGTCACAATGACGTTGTAAAAAGGTCGTCCATACGACATTAAATGATGGCAAAAACTAGTCTTGAAAACACATCATAATGACGTCATATTAACGTCGTCGTACGACACTAACCATAATGGCAAAAATAGTCTTTAAAAGACATCATGAAGACGTCAATTGTAAGACTTTTTTATGACAAAATAAATAGTGAAAAAATGGTCTTTGAAAGACGTCAACATGACGTAGTAAAAAGTTCGTCCATACGACAAAAAATGATGGCAAAAAAACTAGTCTTGAAAAGACTTCAAAATGACGTCGTAAAGTGGTCGTCCATACGACAAAAAATGATGGCAAACAATAGTCTTGAAAAGACGTCAAAATGACGTCTTAATAATGTTGTCCGTAGGACACAAACCTTAATTGCAAAATTGGACTTTCAAAGACATCATAAAGACGTCGTTATAACGTATTTTATACTACAAAATAAATACTTAAAAATAATCTTTTAATGACGTGATAATGACGTCGATTTTACATCCTTAATATGACGAAAAAGCATTGGAAAAAATGGTCTTTGAAAGACGTCACAATGACGTTGTAAAAAGGTCGTCCATACGACAATAAATGATGGCAAAAACTAGTCTTGAAATCACATCATAATGACGTCGTATTAACGTCGTCGTATGACACAAACCATAATGGCAAAAATAGTCTTTAAAAGACATCATCAAGACGTAAATTTTAAGACTTTTTTACAACAAAATAAATAGTGAAAAAATGGTCTTGAAAAGACTTCAAAATGACGTCGTAAAGTGGTCGTCCATACGACAAAAAATGATGGCAAAATAGTCTTTCAAAGACATCATAAAGACGTCGTTGTTACGTCTTCTATACGACAAAAATAAATACTGAAAAAGTGATCTTTAAATGACGTAATATTAACGTAATTTTTACGTCCTTCCATACGACAAAAAACAATTGGAATATGGTCTTTGAAATACGTCACATTAACGTCGTAAAAAGGGCGTCCATATGACAAAAAATGATGGCAAAAAATTGGTCTTGAAAAGACGTCAAACTTACGTCTTTATAGCGTTATTGATACGACATAAACCCGTATGGCAAAAATGGTCTTTAAACGACATTATAAAGACGTCGTTATCATGTCTTCTATACGACAATAATACATTCTTAAAAATGGTCTTTGAACAACGTTATAATGACATCGTTTTTACGTCTTTCCTACGACAAAAATAAATAGTGGGAAAATGGTCGTTTAAAGATGTTATAATGACGTCAATTTTACGTCTTTTATACGACATAAGTCATCATGTCAAAAATGGTCTTTAAAATACGTCATAATGACGTCGTATTCTGATCGTTTGTACGACATATGACGTGTTTACCAGTTTACGACCAAATTAAGACGTCATAAAGACGTCAGTCTACTATCAGGGGTGGAGTTATAACTATTAGTTTGTAATGTTACTGTGCAGGTTTTGGTTACTAAAGTTCAGCCTTACCAAAACTGTACTACCCCTTTAAACTAAACAAATTTAAAAAGAGAAACATATCAATGGAATTAGCCAAGTAGATTTTTTCAATCACTAAGTGCAGAACTGAACAAAATAGTTTTCTTCTTTTTTCTGGCATTCAAGCAGTATATTAGACAGTAAATTGGATATTTAACTCACGACGTGGCTGATTTAAGCAAGCCGTTGAATAATGTGACCAATTATGATATTAATAAATGTACTTTTTATTGAAATAAATCTATGTTTACTAATGTGTTTCCATATAAATTACCTAATTATGTATCCATTTTATATCCATATTTCCTATATAGTTGACTCGCTTGGGAATATAACTCGAGATTATAAGCTTGGATTTGGCTCTTTTGTGGATAAAACAGTGCTACCCTACGTCAGTACTGTACCGTCAAAGTGAGTATTATGTTCTTCCATCATGTATACAAGTTGACAATACGTGGGGAACATTTTATAGGGAGATTGGATCAAAACTAAGTGTCATGTAAATAAATTATCTTTTAACCAGTGGCAGCACCATGATTTCAAAACATTTCCTAGTGTTGCACGTCTGTGTGTGTGTGAGTGGGGGGAGAGTCTTTTTACCATCTTATTTTTAAAAAATATCACGGAATTAATATGTTTTGTAATAATTTCTTTCTGATATTTATGAATAACATATAGGCCTCTATCCTCTATGACAGATACAAATTTAAACTGATAAAAGAATTGCCTGTACATATTATCGTTTTTCTGTGACTACAGTAAACAAAATATAATATTTTACAATTATATAGGCATAATAATTCAAATCTGTATTTTCAAACTCCTTTCTCAGGCTCGAGTCGCCCTGTTCTGGTTGTGCCAGACCGCATGGTTTCCATAACATCCTGCCTCTGGACACAGACAGTCAGCTGTTCTCTGTAAGTATGCTGGACCAGGAAAATGAATTAATACTGCATATTTTAGCTCTTAAATATTAATAATAATAATATCCTCGATTTATATAGCGCCTATCACGATTGATAATCATCTCTAAGCGCTTTACAATTATATTATTACCCCGGTCATCAGAATATTATACTGGACCAGACTTATATCAGAACTAATATTCATTGTTTTGCTTATAAATATACTGAACCAGATATTAGACAGTATACTGCACCAAGCATCATAAATAATTGTCAATTTGTTTCTTTTTAAATATACTGGACCAAGAAAACAAGAAATAATATTCAATTTCTTTGCTTTCAAATAAACTGGATGTAACAGAAGAAATTATATTCAATGATTTTGCCCTCAAATATATACTGGACCTAACTTCTTGAATAATTTTCAGTCTTGTATTTTCATACATGGAAATGCATGTTTTGATATAGGAGATAAAGTGTTGAATGGAATAAGAAATACAATCCAGTTTGTTCTCAAGTATCCAGTTGTTGTTTGTTACTTATTACATCTAAGTATGGAATTGAATGGGCCAGAAGAGTATCGGGGTCATTTAACCCGTTCACTACAAGATTCTGAAATCCCCATAGACTTTGTACATAGCCCACCCGGTTCCCGTAAGCAATGGGTTAACAGCAAAAATATTTTCATATCTGAATAATTCCAACCAAAACGTTTTGTTACAAGGCCATTAGACTTTATTCAATACGACTTCTGATATTTCACTTCCAATATGAACAGTTTTGCAATTTCTCCTCCAAAAAGTGCCTTGCAATGAAGCCTTGCAATAAACTAGCCCCAATGGCTGTATCATGTAGCTCATTCCATACTTACAATTCTATATCTTGTGTATCATGTTCACAGCGACGCCTACAAAACACCATTGTATCTGGTAACCTGGATACTCCCGAGGGTGGCTTCGATGCCCTGATGCAAATTGCTGTTTGTGGGGTAAGATACAATATATAATTCATTTTACATTCTTGTGTGTGTGTGTGTTCTTGTATGTTTGTGTGTTCTTGTAAAGTTGTTAAATGGAAGACAAATAACAAATACAAATTCCCTGAGCATTCACCTCAGGAGGTAGTATAATAATCCTTGTATGTCACGTGTTAACGGACAAACACCAATGGTGCACTATAGCTCTCCGACGAAATATAGTCATGTATATTAAATTTATTTGGCTTGTGTGGGTACTGATTGTACTTTTATGGATTGCATTTTGATAATGCCATAATCAGCATAATAAAATAATAATTACATAATGTAATTGTAATGATAAATGCACTTATGATTATTACATACAATGACAGTTTATTTGGGTGTATTATTCAGTGATAGGTCTGTATGCCCTTTGAACCCTTTGTAATTTAATTACTTTGCAGAATGTGATTGGCTGGAGGCCCAAGGCCCGTCATCTGGTTCTCTTCACCACTGATGCATCATTCCATTTTGCCGGGGACGGAAGAGTAAGTTAGTTAGCTTAGCTGTTCTTGACCACATTATTGTGTATACAGTAGTAATATGAGATAGTTGTAATGTATTACAATTTTGTTTATACCTTTTTTGACAAAAGGTTTACACTGCCTTGGTAGAATAGAAATGACAGCAAGAAATGTATTTAAAGTGCAAGTTGTACTCCAAATCTGAAGATATTTAGTACTAGAACTTAAAAGGGAAAAAAAGTTATATTTAATTTTGTTTTAATTCATTCTGCGTGAATAATATTACATGTATGTGATCGGATAGCTTAGTGAACAATTCTGTTACAGATTGCTAATGATGATTTAGATAATCTGTCAATAAGCACTTGTCTTCCCTATTTCCTTCCAACAAATAACCTTTCAGTGATTGCTTAGTGGACATAAGAACAGCTCAGGTCAAGAAAACATGATTCTATTTCTTTGGTAAATTTTCGTTTTCCTACACCAGTGCTTCCCTGAAGACAGACCTTTCAATCGACTCTTATTGAAATTAGTTATTCACTTTCACAGAACAAGTTTATATTTGAATTGGATAACTTAAAGAGATGATACATTGGAAGGATTGTTTTGGTAGTTTTTCTTTGGTAAATGTTTGTTTTCTACACCAGTGCTTCCCTGAGGACAGACCTTTCGATCAACTCTTGAGATGAATTATTCACTTTCACAGAACAAGTTTATATTTGAATGGGATAACTTAAAGAGATGATACATTAGAAGGATTGTTATGGTAGCCGTGTGCATATTATCTCAATGTACATACATGCTAATTAAATGTAAAATGATAATTACAAAAATTAGAAATATATTTCAATAATATTTTATTATAATGGTGTAATTCTTTCCTCAGATGGGCGGAATCGTAGAGCCCAACGATGGCAGATGTCATATGGACCCTGGTACAAACATGTACACATGGAGCACTCTACAGGTGAGAATAATAATATATATCATACAACCACACACACACACCGGTGTACAGATGGGGATGCTGGGGGGGGGGGGGGGGGGGGGGGGAGCTGAAGCCCCTACTCTTCACATCAGTAAAATTTAAATATGGTATAATGGCTACAAATTATTTTATATGTTTTCTCATGAAATAGAACATGTTTTCGGTAACAACTCCCCTTTGATCCCTCAATAGCTCCTAAAAAGTGTTTTGCTCAATATGCAACTGTCCACATAGACACATAGTTTGTTCTAATGTAAATTACTAGCATGCTAAATAACTAGAGCAGTGCCACATTATGGCTATGAAGTAATTTTCCCACTAGATAGTTTGAATTGTGTTAGATGTCTGGATTTTTTAAATTATTGAATCAATTTCGATGGTTGATGACTTGATATTTAGCATATATAACCATGACAAATGCATTCAGTCTTAAGTTTACATGATTCAACTCCAAATAGATGATATTAATAAGTCAATTTAATTGTATTCACATATATTTATAAATATTTCTCCAATCTCTGTGGCGTCTAAATCCATTATTGCGCTCTAAATCCAGATCACGGGAAAACTGTTCGATGAGCCAATCACGCCTATGTTTGTACGCACTGTGGGCGACGTTTATTAATAAGACTAATTTGCTCATCGACAACCTCAGAGCTCAAGCGATTATGCGCATGCACGGCGTCGCAGAGAGGTGCTTGGCCACTAGTAATATATATATATCCCTCTTAACTCTTATACACTTTCTCTTCCAACTATCAGGACTACCCCTCCATCGGTCATCTGAGTGCTAAGCTTCGGGAGAATAATGTCATTCCAATCTTTGCTGTTACGAGGGACCAAAAGTCTTTGTATTCGGTAAGTGCAATATATGAAATATGAGTCTTACGTTCAAGCTCTCCACCGTGAAAGTGGATAATCAGAAATTATGATTTTGGTAATTTGCCAGTCAGCACTTATATTTCCAAGTACCTCCGTTTATGAAAGACCTTTTGATGAGTGCTTATATGACACGATTCTGTGCCAAGTTTGTGCCAAACTATGAACCATGTTTTTGATTGTTTTTGATGGTTACTTCTCTTTTTACTAGTCCAGGGGGGTGCTTCACACAGATCCTAAGTTGAACTTAAAAATTATGGAAAGCCGTTGGTTTCTTTGATTTTTTTGTGTAAAAGTTCTTTTAAAAGGCATAACATGTTTATTTAACCATTAATATTTTCTATTACCAAGGATATCTCATGTTCTTAACGTAAAATTTATGAAAGTCTAACATTCTTGCATTTCTGCTTTTGAATTTATTTTATTCCAAGGCTACAATTGGCTTACCATAATTGTTAAGTCCATCTTAGAGTTAAGTTCAACTTAGGATCTTTGTGAAACACCCCCAAGTGCTTCCCTGAAGACAGAGCTTTCAATCAAATGTGATTGAACCGAATAATATTTCTGAATAATACTGTTACAGATATAGAACATGATGAACTGCAAACTAAATCGTAAAACGTTTATAGGGGTGTTAAAAATGTAAACTAAGGTGAGGTTAACATTTGACTAAGATCAAATGTCTAAGCTTTTTTTCTGAATCTAACCAAAACTATACAAATTCACAGCAGGAATGCAGTTACTATGGATTATTATACAGATATTGACTGTCTAGAGGGGCAATATAACATTTGAGATCCTCGAGGGAGTTATATTTTTGTCGAGGGACATTATATTTTTCCGAAGCGCGTAGCGCTGAGGGAAAATATAGTATTCCGAGACAAAAATATAACTCCCCAAGGGAAATGAAATGTTATATGGTTCCCGAAGGAAAAAGTCAATATCTGTTATATTATGATGACCTATATAGATA
The DNA here is from genome assembly GCA_037951105.1 of Echinarachnius parma. Lineage (NCBI taxonomy): Eukaryota > Metazoa > Echinodermata > Echinoidea > Clypeasteroida > Echinarachniidae > Echinarachnius > Echinarachnius parma. Next base: position 27,383 of record JBAMJV010012357.1, on the reverse strand, counting down.
CAAATCAAGATAAATAGAAAAAATAAAGATAATAGAGAATTGTGCCGACTCACCATTTTTAGTTTGCTTTCTTGATTCCAATGGCAGTGTCAGATGTTAAGAAATCCGCAAATTTGTTGTGAAATCCAACTCTACAGTATTTCTAAACAGGAAAGCTCAACTAAAGTAAACGCCAAATTCCAACTCCGCAGTAAAAGTTTGTATTCTTACGTCATACCTCTGGATATAACGCCGTTATATTCAGAGGTACGACGTAATTTACGTCATGTTTGAAAATATAACGCTTCTCATCCTTGTAGCAATGGTCACGTGACAGCATTTTGACCAATCACACAACAGTATCTATATAGGTCATATAATATAAATAATAATATCACTTTCAGCAGTAAATAATCATCTGCATGAACAAATACAACGCTGTATTGAATGGAATAAACTTATGTGATGACAAACTTTATGCCCTCGTTGATTTTCAATTAACTCAAATAGATTTACATTATACGCCTTTATACTGAGGCTTCCGTGATCGTTTAAACTATTTTCTGTATAATTATGGTGGTTTTAACTTTTTGAACTAATGAAACAACAACATATATTCATTGTATGGTTATTCTTTTAGTTATTAATGTGTCTGATAAGGTAAAAATGGGTAAATCAATCGCCGAATCTGCGAGTGAAATCATGATTCAATTGCACTGCACTATATGTGCTGTAGCTATACGCTGGACGGTGCGAGAGCAGCGCGACGTGCAATACTAATAGCGGTTAGCTAGCTCGCTCCAGCTAGCGCTACTCTGGCGTCACCCCTGCCCGGCGCGGCCAGCCCACGGATACCCAAGCCGATGGGCCCAAGCAGAGCCGACGAAGCCTCGATCGCGTGCTGGTGATGTAAATATTGGATGTAAAATCATCACAGCTCAGCTGGCTACAGTACAAGCCCCATGTGACATCGATAACGTTTAGTACACTCCCATATCATTGATCCATGTGTGATGTTGTTTGCGGAATTGCGTGCTGATCAACACTGGCGAAGTTATTTCTCAAGATATTACAGTAGCTCGAGCGAAGTAACGAGATTATTGTAACAGCAGTGCGCGCGCAGCGATCTGGCTCATGTACAGCGGAAACAGGCCGCGGGAGGTACAGGCATCGGCTCGATCTCAAGCTCATCTTCTGCAACGTCTCCTAAATCCCCCTCATCCTCATCGGAACTTGAGGAGCTGTTCTCTGTCTCATCTAACTCATATTTTACTTCAAAACTCAAATCTAAATTCAGGTCGTCCGCCATTCGAGTTGATTCAGTCGAAACAGAGCGAGTCAAACCGAGCGATGGTTGTTGTAAACAAAATACTGCACGCAAACTGTATACCGCGGCGATCGCGCATGCACAGCAGAGAATCCATACCCCCTTGGTATACGTCATCGATCTAAGCGGCGAGATCGGGGTGACTTTGGGCCTGGTTTGGAGGGTGAATTTGTCTCATTTTCAATTTCGATAAAAAAATATAAAAAAATTTGTTAAAAATCTGAATTGCTTGAGGCTTGTAAAGTACAAGATTACCTTCACAATCATACCAAATTCGACTCAATGTATAATAATGAGACATAGCTTTAATAAGTACGTATTGTATTTTCCTTTTATATCCATATATCAGAATTTGCCAAGCTACATTGAAGGTGCAACAGTGGGTGAGCTGGCTTCTGATTCAGGAAACATTGTGGACTTGATCAAAGAGAACTATCAGGTGAGTTTAATATCGACTGTAAACTTGCGTTTTAATCTGTAAAATGTATGGCTATGAAAACAATGGAAGATCCTGCCTTATTTTTTGCCCTGGAAAATATTTTGTTATTATCTAAGGTTAATGTATGAAGAGACAATTATTATTTATTTTATCATTCAAAATGTGATATTTATAACTCTCTTTTTGCAGCACATTACATCCCAAATAAAGCCAATATATTATATCTGATGTGCCTAGGGAATTGGCCGAGTTATACAAATCCAGGCTCCAGTCAGTGCTCTGAACTTAAGCTGGAAATGTGTTTTTATAAGCAATAATCGAATAATAACATTTAAATATATTTATAACTCTCATTTTGCAGCGCATTACGTCCCAAGTAAAGCTGACATCCACGGCACCGGACACCGTTAATCTGATGTACACAGCAAACTGTTTGAGTGGCACGTACCCTGACTCCAGCGAATGTTCTGAACTCAAGCTCGGGCAGACTGTCTCCTTCGATATTGAAATCACAGCGGAGCAGTGCATCGGCAGAACAAAGTAAGTGCATGACCCAGGCATACTAACATTATCATTTTGTTGTGTGTCGTAGGTAAGACATAGACAATGTGTGGATGGTGTTTGGTCATCGACTGGCAACACATGCATTGTCTATATGGACACTGCCATAGCCAGGAAATTGCGTATATAATGTGCAAAATGGTCATACATACTAGTATAACCATTGACAATACAATATTTTGAAAGGTATATTGTAACTGTAACCCTTTTATACTACAGGTGTACCTGGTTAGTTGGAGAAAAATCTTTGAGAAACCAAGGAAATGTTTGATCAAATCCTAACTAATCCCTTTAACTGGAATACCCCTGTGAATGTTACCCCAATGCTCGAAATTAACTTTTTTTGCTGGTGGCCCGGTCGGGCCAGTAAAATTAGTATTTTTTTTGGTGGCCCGAAACCAAAAACTACTGGCCCGAAAAAAATAAGGAAAAACAAAAGTAAAATGAATACAATAACCAGAATAGTTTCAGGGTACTATGCAATACATTTTATTTTTCATTCCCCTTTGTTTCATTGTAAGATGAATTAAATAAACATGAATTAGGATGAATGTGTGTGTGTCATGTCTTTTTATTCATTGTCTTCATCAAAAAATCACAGCGATTGAATACACACGAGTGACAATTTCACTTCCAGTCATACATAGTCAGGGTGACAAAACAAAAATGGTAGAAAAAGAGAAAATTCAATTTGACCTTAAAATTCTGTGCAGTGTTGTCTGAACACCTTAGACAAAAGACATATTTTAAAATTGTGATATATAGTAGTAATATATGAATATTCATGAGCAGCATATATGAATATTCATGATGCTCATTAGATATGCAAAATACGCAAAATAACTGAAATTACTAACGATTTTTAATATGAAACTTTTTTTTTATAACAACTGGTTAGAAAATGAGTACTGCTGCTCAAGAACGTATGAATATTCATTAGCAGCAGTGTTACTTGCTCAATTAACTTGCTACTTTTTAACTAACCAATATTTTGTATGTGAGAAAAGGGTAAAGTTGCTGAATGCTACATTTAAAAGCAAGCTCTTGTCATGCCCTAGACAGACAGGACTAAACATGACTACAGGGTATTTTTTTTTTTTTGCTGGCCCGATCGGGCCACCAAACTTATATGAGTTTTTTACTGGCCCGACAGCAATTTTTGGTGGCCCCGGGCCATCGGGCCTATGCTAATTTCGAGCATTGGTTACCCCATTAAAGGGACTAAGTAACATTGTCCAAATCCTCAAAATCCATGTGAAATTCTAGCGGTTCCCTCATACCTTGTTGTATTCGTATTAACAATAAAAGCATGGGACAGGTTTCGGTTTTTAAAATTTCCCTTTAATTTGTTCTACCCCTACTGTCTCTAATCTCGAATATAATCCTATATATCATTTCCCCTCCTAGCTTTCTTAACAATTTTACTGAGGCACTTCACAAATATATTAATACCATCGGTAAATAATCTTTTCTCATGAAGTTTTCTACCATTTTTATTTACAGCTTTACGGTGGGTCCTGTTGGGTTCAACGAGGAGTTGGTGATAGAGCTGGAAGTCACGTGTGAATGTGAATGCTCGAGCCTGTCGGTAAGAACTCTTCAATCATCAATCTTTTTTGTAATTATAATAAATAACTAATTGAGAACATATTTATTGAAAATAACAGAATTATTCATAATATTTTTTAAAAATATGTTGACTGACATATACTGTACTGTTCGCTAGCAGTATAATGAAACGATAATAACTGGAAAATGTGAATGCAAACCAGACCGATATGACACCAAATGTGAATTTAGGTGTTTAACTGTTTATACTCACTATCTTATATGATGCTAATGGAAAACGTGACGTAAATTTGAATTATGTTTAACCCCTAAGGGAGCAAAACAGCCCAGCATGCAGTAACGATAGTGGAACGTTTACTATGCGAAGAGTGTGAATGCAACCCAAACACATATGACACCAAATGTGAATTTAAGTGTGTGCTCACTTTCTAATATGATGTTATGATGTTAATGAAAAAAAAAGAAGAATCAATTTGAATTATGTCTAAAGGAGCAAAACAGCCCAGCTTGCACAAACGGTAATGGAACGTTTGATATGCAGAGCGTGATATGACACCAAATGTGAATTTAGGTGTTTAACTGTTTATACTCACTATCTTATATGATGCTAATGGAAAACGTGACGTAAATTTGAATTATGTTTAACCCCTAAGGGAGCAAAACAGCCCAGCATGCAGTAACGATAGTGGAACGTTTACTATGCGAAGAGTGTGAATGCAACCCAAACACATATGACACTAAATGTGAATATAAGTGTGTACTCTCTTTCTAATATGATGTTATGATGTTACTGAAAAAAAAACACCGAAATCAATTTGAATTATATTTAACCCCTAAAGGAGCAAAACAGCCCAGCATGCACAAACGGTAATGGAACGTTGATATGTGGTGAGTGTGAATGCAACCCTGATAGGTACGGCACCAAGTGTGAATGCGGTGGCAGTGATATCAGCCTCGAGAACTCAGACCAGTCGCCTTGCAGAATGTGAGTAAAAACAAGTTTAACAATATTTTATAATGGTTTGTTACACATTTTGTGAATAATTTTTGCCTTGACAGATATTCTGCTAGGATCAAAAGCTATGCTCCTTACTGACTCTATTTGTTTTAAACTGGCATTTTTTAAAGTAGATTTATTTAGTATTTATTTATTTTTCTTCATTTACATTTTAAGATTACATCATTTAACTATATATACAATATATGAAATATATGCAGTATTGGGAAGTAATGTCTAGGTTGTTACAAATTAATGTTGTGTTTATCACTTTGTACATATTTTCCTTTTTTTTCATTTTAAGATATGTAAAGAGCAGAGCAATGTTTATCTATTACCAGCGTTCCAAATAATGGTCACTGGCTTAGCTATAGGAGAGGGTGGTGGTTGCAGGTGCCCCTTAATAATGTGTCAACAAACTTTGTTTTTTAATATAAAAAAGGGGATTGGAATTCTGTGAAAAAATTTGAAATGTATGCATCGTGTCCCCAATATTTGTGTGTAATTCCTCCAATCAGTCCAACCACCCTGTGCCACAGATTGATAATGGTATATGTATTTTGTTTTTCTCTATGTGACTGCAGGGATAATACAAGCCGGATCTGCTCTGGCCGTGGAGAGTGCATCTGTGGGAAATGCATCTGCGATAACACAGGGGTAAATAATCTTGAATGCAAATATTAAAAGGTTTTATTTTTCAAAACAGTCGTAACTCATGAACATTATTATTCTTAGGCTCATTAAGGCTCTGATGAAGATTATGCTAAGATCGAAAGCTTGGGCCCTAAATCTACTCTCTATAATATAATAGTTTTAGAAATTGAATTGACAAATTATTATTACCAACATTCAAATGTAATGTACAATGCTTCTGGGGCCAGCCCAAGCAACAAGCATATTGCACATTACATTCTGGATATATGAAAGGCACATTTCTGAGTAATGGTAGCCTCCTGTAACACTAGATGATTTCTTTATGGAGAAGTGTGTCTTTATATTTTACTTTTATTTCGGCATTAATTTAAACAAACATATCAGATTTATCTTTATTATACTCGTTTAACATGATAAGCCTCAAAACCCCACGATTCCTTTTCCTACATAAGAATGCACTGCTCGGAATGTTAGATCAACATTTGTCTGTTTGTTGTTTTATTGTTTGTGTTTTGAAGTCAATGTTCTTATTCAACGTGTCATTTCCAACAGTTTTGTATACTTTTTTTGGTTCTTCTCTTTAGAATGACGGCGAGAAAATATCAGGTCGTTTCTGCGAGTGTGACAACTTCAACTGTCCTTACAGCAGAGGCCTTAGATGTGGAGGTATGGATAAATTGAGATAATAAAAAAATCAAATATGTAGTACTTGCAAAATTACGTAATTTTATCGCTTGCTGAAAACCGCTTCTGAGGGCCTGACAAGCGGTGCAATTTTTCCGCTCTCAAGCCTGCATCCAGGAGATTTTGTTATCAGTGTTGACACTTTCTTATTACTTGCCCCTCTCTCTGTGATAGCACTAGGCCTCGGGGGCAGTAAACACAGCTGGGATTGTTGACAGTAGTGACAAAACTGTCATAAACTGATAAGAATGTGACCAAGTTGATTACCTCGATGGTGGAAATCAAACTAACGACAGAATCACCTAATGAATAGTTCTCAGATCCCTTATGTAAACTAAGAAACAAGATATGTAAAATCAATAGATTGAAGTAGATGCATGTAGTTCTCAGATCTCTTATGTATGATCAATGTCTCTATAAACTAAGAAACAAGATATGTAAAATCAATGACCCCAATTCTCAAATTGTGGCTCAACTTGTGCCTGGCCTAAAAAGACACAGCATACCGGTAACACTTTGCACCAGCAGACTTATTGTCTTGTCACTATGGTCCCCGGAGATATTCTAATGGTTTTCTTTCATTCCTTTGAAATTAGGTCATATTATAACAGGTCACCATCAATACAATGTCCAGGATGATCCAGGATGCAATTTGGCTGATGACAGACTATACTATCACCGCATTTCAAAAGGCCCATTGTCCTGATGTCTATAATCAGAACTCAAGGGATTGACTGGATAATAAAAGGAAACCATTATAATATCTCCGGGGACCATAGTAACGAGACAATAAGTATGCTGCTGCAAAGTGTTACCGGTATGCTGTGTCTTTTTAGGCCAGGCACAAGTTGAGCCACAGATGAAAATTTGGGCCATTAGATTCAAGTAAATGCATATAGCTCTAAGATCACTTATTATAAATGTATCTAAACTAATAAATTATATATGTAAAAGGAAATAGATTCAAATAAATGTATTTCAGTGTTGTATGTATTCGTAGCCCATTACATACAAAATCACATTATACTTGTTGTCAGTGCTTTGCTGGAAGAGCAGTCATTTTCAAGTATGCGCTGAAGTGATTTTCTTTAGCTTTGAGTGCTTTTGAATTGTAAATAAATGTATCTAAAATAAGAAATCAGAGATGAAAAGGAAATAGATTTGTTTTAATGTATATCAATTGTCTATGTATTTGTGAATAACCGCAGCCCATCACATACAAAATCACATTATACTTGTTGTCGGTGCATTGTTGGAAGAGCATTCTCAAGTATGTGCTTTTGCCTAGTGTTTTTCCTTAGTGTTTTAGTGTTTTTCCCTAGTTTTGAGTGCTTTTGAATTGTTAAGTAAGTGTTATACACTCGCTGAGATTATTTCTCAAGAACCAGATGTTGTTATGATAGGGTGTGGTGTAGAATTTAGACAACCCATTAAAGGGATTAAGTAACTTTTTTGGCATATAAAAGGGTTGAAAGAATGTGTATTTCTGTGATCTGATATGTCTACCGAGTGACATGTAAAATGTCCATGGCCGAGTATGCATATTGCTATTAAATTGTTATCTCATTGCATTAACTTTGTACACAGTTGAAACACTCCCATCAGAGAGACTTATTTCAAGTTAAAAAACTTTAGTCTTTAATAGCTTTATAACAAGAGGAGAAATTCTGAAAAGACTAAACCTGTTCCATGCCACTATTGGTAACAAGGTATGTGTGAGTACTGCTAGAGTTATATGTAAAATGTGTCTATTTTCATAGTGTTACTAGATCCCGTGTGACAGATTACTTCATGATATCATTTAATAATTTATTGAAATCTTATTTTCCACAAGTCCAGAGAGCAGTCAGTGTGTGTGTGATGTAACAACCGGTCATCCCAAATGCGAGTATTTCCCTTAAAATACCTTTGTAGAAATGTTCAGGTCATTTATTTTATCATTTAATTATTGACATGTATTATCCACAGGCCCAGACCGCGGTCAGTGTGTGTGTGACGTCGCAACTGGTCAGCCCAAATGCCAGTGTTTCCCTGGGTTTACAGGAGACAGCTGTGACTGCCCCACCACTACAAAAACGTGTGAAGCTGCAAATGGGGTAAGTTTGCAGTTTGCAATTCATCACAGATCTCTGAGACGGTTTAACAGCTCTTTACCATGTACTACCAACTTTTGAAATTACCAGCTTTTAAACAGTTGTCCAAAAGAAAATAATTCTCAACCCCAGTGCTGATTTTAGCTTAGCATATTTTATTACTTTGTTCAAATTTATACATATATTATACAGAAATCCGATATTGTTTTGTCTATCAACTTATATTTGGGAAAGGGACTAAGTTGTACAAAATTGCGTAATATTGTTCCATTTCTAAGTATAGCTCATAGGCACTCCAGCTATATTTAGAAATAGAGTGCTTTGCTACCTCCCAGTTCAAACATTATTTTTGTCCATGCTTAGATCGGGGATTGGGACTTCTGATGTTTGCTTCATACAATATTCGTCTTATAATGTTCTTATTCTTTCTCACTATAATTATAGCTGGAGTGTAATGCTCATGGAACATGTGTATGCGGCGTCTGTGAGTGTTTCTCCGACTCCCAATTCCAAGGAAGAACCTGTGAAAAATGTCCGGTAAGTTTACAATTTTGTTAAATTTATTATTTCCTGTATGTGTTTTCTTTTTTGCAAGGGTATATGATTGATAATATTGATTAGTTGTTCTATAAGGTGACGACTTTTATTGTACCGCACAAATGTATAACATTTTCTGGAACATCCTTCATTATATTTTAGAGAATTCTCCTTAATTGGATAGCTTTGAGCTTTATTTGAAACATTGTATCTTTGGGAATAACTGTTTTTTGTTTCTATTATAGAATCATATTAATTTGGAAATTATCTCTGTTCTTTTCTATCCTTTTCACTTTTCTATCATTGTCATTCTTATAATTTGTATTTAATTAAATTAGAGAGCTTTAAACTTAAATTGAACACAAATCTCTTTGATCCTGTTTTGCATGTCTTGTATTAAAAATGAGCTGTGACTTAATAATGAATGCGTTTTCTTTTTCTATCTTTGTAATATGATTCATTTCAGACATGTCCCCTCGGAGAATGTCACGTTCACAGAGAGTGCGTGCAGTGTCTGATGTTTGGGACTTGACGACTGATATGCTGACTAGAACAGTGCCATTGTACAATAACATTTTCAATTTCCTTTTCTGTATTGCTTGATTCAATAATGAATGTATTTTCTCTGACTTTCTTTGTAATATGATTTATTTCAGACATGCCCCCTCGGAGAATGTCACGTGCACAGAGAGTGCGTGCAGTGTATGATGTTTGGGACTGGGAGACTGACTCCAGAGCAATGCGAGATGTGTACAATCAACATAGTCAACGTCAGCGAGATACTCGACTACAAGTACTTGAGTAAGGATTGCATTATTCATTTCTTATGTTTTTTTAACCTGTCTTAGTGGCCACCTGTCTATAACAGCCAATCTGCCTAAAGCAGCCACCAAAAGTAAAGTGTTCCCCTTTTGTAAATCTAGAACGGTTTACAGCGTATAGAAATGTTGCATATTGGGCTGATAAGAAAATAGGGTTGGCTATTTTAAAGAATGTAACAATGTAACAGCTGGTTTAGGACTAGGAAGAAGAAAAAGGAAACATGAAAAGGAGGCATGCATTTTGTTTGCCCCACAACCCCCCCCCCCCCCCCCCCTCTCCCCCAAGTATTCTCCAAACCAAGGTCATGATGGCATATGACGTAGCGCTTTGGTAATCTAGATAAACGTATATTAGTGAATACTTCATAATGATCCTATTCGAATGCAGGAATTAATTGTTTATTTTAGGGGGCTACTTTTTCAATCTGATGGATATATCACAACATATTTAACATAATACCCTATGGTAATTTTAGGGGCTACATACTGAATTTAGGGGGGCTATTTTGAAAATAAGGGGGCAAAATCGCCCGCGGCCCCCGTATTCTCAAAATGTCCAGCGCAGGCAGCTTGCATTGCATTCACACTTTCAATGTCTCTGTCTCTGTCTTTCTTTGCTCTCAGCTTCTGAGGAGGGTCAAGAATGTACCTTCACCGATGAGAACAACACCTGCACCTTCACATTCGCTCTGGTCTACGAGAACGAGACGCTTACCGTGTATGTGGAGTCTAACCAAAGTAAGTTTTCAAACGTTTGTAGACAATAGAATCCCTGGCGATTCGTTCGCAAATTCAGACCGCATGAACGCATGCTTTAATGGTGATGCGTTTTCCAAATTTGTTTATTTTTTCTGGAAACATATTTTTGTGAACTTGTTGATGGAATGGAATACTAAAGATGTTACCTTTCTATAATAAGATTATTATTTTTAGGTGGTGGTACCCTTTAACAGAATTTTCTTTGAGCGAGTCTTTGATGATTTAATTAGGAAATATATATCTAAAAAAAATTGGCAACACAATATACATCCACATTACATAATTATTAGAATAATGCTTGCACTTTCACATTTGCTCTCCTCTTTGGGAACAAGACAATTACTATGTATGTGGAGACTATTAAACCCAAAGTAAGTGTTTGAACCTTTTAAGAATTATTTTAATGAGATGATGAAATCAGGAAAAACCTCTTTCTAAGTTGTGCATACCACACTGTAGATCTGACCTTTCTATATGTGATACCAACTTTTTTGTTAACTGATTATTTCTAAAAAAACTTAAGAGGGGGAAATAAGTTTTTCTATAGTGCTCCTAAATGTTCAATGCAAATATATCCAAAGTACTAAAAATTGACCCCTTCTCTTTGTGAACTGAGCAAAAATTCAATATCTGGGCGAAAAATCCCACATCCGTATGGGTGCCGGTCCCGACATGGATGGAGAAACAAGGCCTGAATTTAGTTGTAAACAAGGAAATCAATGCGTGGGGATGCTACGTACACCACGGATCGAAAATTTGAACTGGGCAAATGCGCACTGCATTAGACTAACCCAGTGTGTATTATGTGCAGCCTGCAAGGCGTTGACAAGATGGCACCGCGCATCTGATTAATAAATCTGAACCACCTTAAAGGGATCTAGTAACTTGGTTGATTGTGCAAAAAGTGATGAGTGGTTGATACAATGGGTGATTTCAAGTATGGTGTTTAAGGCCGGTGTTAGTGTTTATTACACACAAACACCAGTTTGATAAACACTAACACCAGCCCTAAACACCATACTTGAAATCACCCAATGTATATTGTTGTTATCTGATATGTCCACTTGGTGTTGTGTGAACATTTCAAGTTAAATGGATGTTATATGGCCGATTAATGAGCAAAAATGCTAACTCAGCGCATTCACTTTGTACACGGTTTTCGTGGTGGATAATTTAACATCTGAACACTTTTTTTAACGAAAGGGATATTTGAAAAAACCTAAACCTGTCCCATGGTTTTATTGTTCATACGAATATAACAAGGTATGAGGGAACGGCTAGAACTCCAATTGGATTTTGAGGATTTGGACGATGTTACTAAGTCCCTTTAATGCTTTTTTATTGTTTGAAAATCTGAGAATTTGGCATCGCATAGCAGAGGCTCCAACCTGCACGATAATATGCGTAACTAAATTCAGCCGAAATCAACTTAGTGCCCTTCTCACTCTCACTTGACGATATAATGTGTTTTACTTCTCTTTTTGTGGTGTGGCATGATTGGTAGAGCGCTCGCTTTCCAAGCGGGAGATCCCATGTTCGAACCTGGAGTATGCCCATCGCATTTGTCCCTCAGCAAGACAATTAATCCACATTGCTGCTCTCTACCCAAGTGTATAAATGGGTACCCGGAAGGATGGAACGTAGTTCCTTAGCATTGTGTGCACCCACAAGGTTGCCCATGGCTGGAATGCTCCCCAGGGAGTGGAAAATGTGCAAAATTGATTGCAGAATGTATCTGATGACCGGGGTAATAGTATAATTGTAAAGCGCCTGGAAATGATTATCAATCGTAAAAGGTGCTATATAAATCGAGGATATTATTCATGAATCTGAACCGCCTTTAACGCTTTTCTGGTTTGAAAATCTGACAATTTGGCATCTTGTAGCATCTTGTAGCGGAGGCTCCAACTTGCACGATAGTATGCATAACTAAATTCAGCTGAAAACAACTTAGCACCCTTCTATAACTCTCACTTGACGATATGTTCCATTTCTCTTTTTTTCCCCCTCTAGCATGCGCTATGACTCAGAATCCCCCGCTTCTCTCTGATGAGGAGATCCGATGGGTGGTCATCGGTATCATCGCCGGTATAGTGCTCATCGGTATGATCATGGTCTTGGCCTGGAGGCTGTACACGCACCTGCAATACCTGCACGAATACAACCAGTGGCAGAAAGAATGTCAAAAGGCGAACTGGGATAAGGTTTGTATGATAACAATTCATGAACTTTTCATTGGTTTTATGAGCTATGTCATCTAAAAGGATGATTTCATAGCTGCGATATTTAGTAGTCTTGCTGAATAGTATGATATTCTGCTTGCATAGAGACAGTGCACGCATGCACCTACAATGTCTGCACAAATACAGAGAGTGGCAGAAAGAATGTCAGATTGAAGCGAACGGGGAAAAGGTTTGTATGATAACATTTCATGAATTTATTGTGGGGTTTATGAACTAGAATATTTAAAATGTCAGCCTAGCTGTGATGTCACTCATCTATGTGATCATCGTTCTGGCTCAGAGACTGCAATAACTGCACGAACACGGACAATGGGAGAAAGAATGTCTGGGCCCCGTTTCATAAAACTTTTGCAGTTGTTGTAAGTGTCCAATTATTTTAAAGGTGCACCTGTAAAGTGTCAGATATTGCCCAAATTACATTTGAGACTTCAATCCTATACCAAAATCATTGTAAGATATGTCCGAATGATGTGTGAAAGTTTCATTGAAAAAGGACACTGCTTTCCTAGTTAAAAAAGTGAAAATTTGCGTCAGCTTTTGCAACGATTTATTGTATAACGTGTATGAGGTTTATGACCGTTCATTGATCTGAATGATTATCAATGATAGATATCGTCATACTAAAGGGGCATTTAAACAAATATAACTCTATTTTATTCTTCTCTTACCATAAGCCAAACAACACGGTAGAAGAGAAATGTGGAAGCTCCAAGTAATTTTTTGTGGAGTTAGACACTTTACTGGTTTCACTTTAACTAGTAGGTCCACAGCCAATCAGCATGGAGCATTGCAGCTGTGACATGGTAGTTACAATAATTGGACACTTACAACAATTGCAAAAGTTTTATGAGATGGGGAACGGGAACTGGGATAAGGTTGGTAGAATGATATTGTATATACTAATAGTTTATACACGGACATAACAGTAGGAACTCCTTAACAGTCTGGGAATACCATATTAGGTGATCAGTGCTTGCGACAACTGCTCACCTATTTATTTCCCATTTTACAACAAAGATTTATAAACCTAACCAAAAACATAACACATAGCACTTAATCCAGTATTAGTATTAACGACCAAAATTTAAGTTATGGTGTATACTGTAAAAAAGATCATACATTTGTTGTCTCAAGCATGTCAGTAAAACCGATTTGAATATTTTCTCATTTCCTTCTGCAGTCGGACAATCCGATCTACAAGTCGTCGACTACCCACTACCAGAACCCCGTCTACGGAAAATAACCCCCAGAACTGTGTAATACCAAACAAGGAAACAAAATTAAAGCGGTTTGATCCATGCAATCCCCGAGAATCCGACGGGTATGTTTAATTAACTATCCTGCTGCTGCAACATGAAAGCTACCATACACTACGAAATGTTGCCACTATCCGACTGTCATACGACTGTCATACGACTGTGCTGCTAACAGCATTCATGATTTTGCAACGATATGACTTCTCTACAGCATAGAGGTTCTAGCCATCTGGTAACTCAATCAGTGTGTTTCATTTTCCCTTTTTCATTCTACAAATGCTGAAAGCCTGGCTAGAAAGCAGAAGGTACATTAATTTTGAAGTCTTTGGTATGACCCAGTCAGGTTTCGAACCTGGGACCCCCGTGCACGAGGCGACAATCTAAGCGCTAAGCCACTATGCTCCCCAGTTGTACAGGAAGAGCTAAAATGGTTGTGTGACAGTTGGATCGTGTAGCGTAAGGTCGCTTTCACCTCAAACTATATTTACAATCATTTGGACATGTGCATTATTATTCACTAACATTTCAGACCGAGAATGATTAGGTTGTCTCTCACTTGATCCACACCCATCTAGTCTATGTCTTATTTCATCTAGTAGAAAATTCAAAATTTAGATGATTAGGGCTTAGGGATTAGAGTTAGGGGTATTCGTTGACATTATTATGGATAGGGTTTGGTCTAAGACTGGAGGCTGGGGAAGTTTATCCAGTTTGGGGCATCATATACTAGACCGAATGAGATGTAGCCCAAAATGAGATATAGACCAAGTAGAGTTAGACTAACTGACATTCAACAATTCATTATGTTACTGTAACTGCAGCCTAGTAGTCCAAAGCTCTAAGATGATAAGATCTATCATCTAGGAGACCAATTATTATCTGCAGTTATCTTCTTCCTGTGATTCTGCAGGATGTTTCACTGAACACTAAAATCGATTTTAGGATCGATGTTTTGTGATTAAAAAGATGCTAAAATCAATTTTAGTGTTTAGTAATTTACACCTCTAGTTCCTTTACGCCATCACATCTGACCAAGCTCTCTTCTCAATGCTCTTTCTTTGAAATCTCTCATGACATGGGCCATTCTTTATAAAGACCATCCACATCAATGTGTTTCCTTTCTCTCGATATGTGTGGTTATATCCTCACAGTAAACCTTTCATTAAACTGGAAAATTTTGTGTTTAAAAGACGATGATCTGTGAAACCAAATGTTATTCTCACTTTTTATCACCCACTTATTTGATTGTACCATTCAGAAGGTAATTTCAACGAATTAAAACATTTTTGTTTCGACTTTCACACGACTTTAGTGTACGCGGCTCATGGCTTTCTCAGAAGAAAATTCTTTCCTTATTTACTTTTTTACTACAATTTGTATTTTATTATATTTGAATAATTCTTTCACTTATTAATATAAAAAGAATACTTCTCATAACATAATAAGTTTATGTTTCCTTATAAAGTTTCATAAATAATGTAAATTTGTAATAGTTTATAAAGAGCTCTCTATTTCTGGGGAATGGTATAATTTGTCTATATTTCACTAAAATACCATAATTATAATAATTTTGATGAAGAACAAATAAGTAGAGTGGAGTTTTACGATTTACAAAATGATGTGTTTCTTTATTATTTAATACAACTATTGTAAATCCACTCTTCATTACAAATGAATTTGAATTGATGTTTGTATTAGGCCTACTTGTTAATATGGCTGTTGGATTTTATTTAAATAACGATTTGGCAATTTTTAAAATTCTGAATAAGAAAGAGAGCAGATATGCCACTCTTCTTATCGTTTTAACTACTTGGGATAAGATAAACAAAGTAAATGTTTGGGAAAAAAACTGTGTACATAATGTGTAATTATTGTCTTTGAATTGTATTTTTTCTATGGATGTATGCTTCTGAAGAATTTCTAAAAAAATTGTATAGTGATGATAGTTTCAAATTCGTGGGCGTTGATTGTTGAAGGAATTTGTTTGTTCGGGGGGATATTGCCCCGTAAAATTGTCAAATCCCCCTGAAGAAAAGATATTCCTGGGGGGTGTTTCACAAAGATTCTAAGTTGAACTTAACCTTAAGTTGGACCTAACTATTATGGAAAGCCATTTGATGCCTTGGAATAAAAAACATATTCAAAAGCAAGAATGCAAGTATTTTAGATTTCCATAAATTTCACATCAAGATTATGGACTCTCCTTGATAATTGAACATATTATCTTAATTTGAATCAACAATTTATACCTTTAAAAATAACTTTTCAACATTTTTCAAAGAAACTAGCAGCTTTCCATAATGTTTTAGTCCAACTTAGAGTTTAATTCAACTTATAATCTTTATAAAACACCCCCTGCATAAATCAAAGCCCATCCATGATCGAAAGAAAGTACTATTTGTAGAAGTAAAAACTAGTCATTGTAGTTGTATGTTCTGTTTATTTATTAACTAGGAACAATTTTCTGTGCAGGAAAAAAGAAGTAATTCTAAGCTCGTATTTTAAGCGGGTGATGTTTTTATGCATATTGATATGTTTTGATGTATATTAATATGCACACATGTATATTTCTTAACAAATTTTGGACACTGTTTTCTAAGCTTGATTATAAATGTTTAGATCATGTAATTTAAATTTTGCCTTGACAAAGTAATAGTATTATCAGAACACTGTTTATACTGTCAGTCCTATGTTTGCATATAATAATTGTGAATATCATGATATCATTCCTCTTGATTTGTGACATTTTCCTTGAACGTCGTCAGGTGAGATTCAGAAGGGCGTTAAGTCAATTTTTTGCTAAATTGGGCTTTGCACGCCATGTAGGTCGGACCCTCTCTATGTGATGAAAATTGTTAAGATGGTAATAAATCATTTCTAACGTAATGTTGGGAATATATATCAATTATAAACAAAGCTAAACTGGGTTTCTACAAGGGTCCCAAAATTTAAAGGGGACCACCGGGCGAAGAACAATTAACACATAATTATATGTTTTGATACCGTTTTGTGATATAAAAATAATAGATATACCCAACATTTTGCAAAGGGTTGTATAATTCAATGTATAAACAATGCAATTAATTACCACCACTTACAGAACCATTATTATTTCATGGTTCCGTACGCGCCAAACATTTGCGAGTGCGCCGATTCTATTCACGCGTACGTTTGGAGACAATAGAATCCCGGACGATTCGTTCGCTCTGGACAAAGGTAGTCTTCCTACATGCAGACCCATGAACGCATGCTTTAGAATGGTGAGGCGTTTTCCATTTATATATGTTTTGTTTTTCTGGAAACATATTTTTCTGAACTTGTTGATGGAATGGACAACTAAGGATGTTACTTTTCATTTATAAGAATATTATTTTTGGGTGGTGGTACCCTTTAAACATGATTATCTCAGAAGTACAAAGTAACTGAGCCCCCTTCTCTTTCTCAACCTTTCCTCATGCAGAACATTTCCCCATTTGTTGTTCCTTAAATGTTGCAAATACATGTTTCTTTTAAAGAATATTATATAATATAGGTGAGATATAAATCAAACTAACATTACGGAGGCAATTGATAGTTTACCACAATTCTTACAATTTCAGGTAGTCTCAAATACTTGAGGACTTCTGCTGATGCTGCACACTTTTCTTGATATTCGTTATCAAATGCCACTTTTAAAGCAAATGTTTTGCCTTTGGTATATAACTTAAATTAGAAATTTGATTTTAAATCGAGCTTCTAGTATGTATAGATGTGATGTAAATATAATCAACTAATCATGATAATTTTGATTGAATTATCTAATGCCCATGGTTATTGGTCCTACTCCTTATTGTATCAAATTATTTTTATTCTAACTTATATTGCCTAGCGTTAATTTGTGTCACTCACCCATGCTTTATGTGCTTTTATTCTTTTTGTTGTTGTAAAAATGTGTTATTGTTATAGGCAGGGGGGTGTTTCACAAAGATCCCAAGTCGAACTTAACACTAAGTTGGACTTAAGAATTATGGAAAGCCATTTGTAGCCTCGGAATTAAACAAATTCAAGAGCCCAAATGCAAAAATATTAGAAACTTTCCACAAAATCTAACATCAATATTACTTGAAGTCTCTTTGATGAAAAATGATGTTAATGATTTTGATCAAGGTTGTAGGCCTGTTTAAAGAACTTGTTTAACAATTTTACTAAGAAACGGATGGCTTTACATAGTTTGTAAGTCCAACTTAGTGTTAAGTTTGACTTGGGATCTTTGTGAAACACCCCCAGGAAGCCTACAATACATCAAAGCTCTTCCATGTGTTTGCTGTTGTCAAGTTGTCATGTTGTTTCTCACCAGTCTGTCTCTAAATCATCATTTTCTCAGTTTGTTATATTGTAAAAAAAATAATCACTCGCAATGGGATGTGGAACTTTGTAAGACAAACTTCATAGCTCATATCCTTCATACGACAATTGGCAATACTCAGAACCGCTTTGATCATTGAAATTGATAATGCAAAGACAAAGAAATAGACACATGGGCTTAATTAAGGTGTAGTTAAGCAAGCTGTGTACGTAATATCAAAGCTGTCTGGTTTTCCACTCAATATTTTGTCTTGTAATTCTGTATTTTGTTTATGATGGTACACGTTTGCAACACTATACAAATAAATATTGAGTGAAATTACATAAACATACTGAGTTGGAAAAGCTATATAACATAGCTCACTTAACTACATCTGAGGCCCGACTGTCTATCTTTTTTACTGATTTTTCTAATGATCATAGCGATTGTGCATTGCCAATTTGTACATAGGCCGGTAGTAGGGAGAAATAAGCTGCCAGTGCAGCTATATCTATTATTTTGTGTTTTTGATTTGCTGTCGTTGTTTTTTTGTTATGAAACATTGTGCAATTTGTATAGTTTATATTTTATTTCTATGTTTGAGTTTTAGTTATACAGACATGTACAGTAACTATTATTTAAAATAATTGTAATGCTAAAAGCGAGAACACGACTACATGTGAACCAATCATGTAGCTTGCCTGTTGTTTGACAGTATAAGTCTGTTGTTTTTTTACTACATGCAATGAGATTTTGTTAAAATGTAATATTTTCACGTTTTTAAATGTGGTCAGAACTTGCATTTCAAACCCTCATTCTTGTGTGAGGAATATTCTAATTGTCTGATGTTTTGTTTTAGATATGAGTTATTATCAATTTCAGTTACCTTTCTAATATTGTTTGCACCATCATTTTCTTGTTGCATTGCTGGCTGAAAAAGATGTGGAGCTATAGGATTTGTAAAATAAAACAAATAAAAAAGTATGTGTCTTTTTTAATAAATTAGTGGTTCGAGTAGTTATATAATGTGGTGCACTTATCAAGTTACTTCTGATAGTTTTATGAAGTTACAACATTTTTTATTAAAATGAATATCACCAAAAAACGACAACAGTGTGTTTTGTGTGTTTCTTTTAATCATTGTTTCCTTGCTTGTTTCTTATGTTTTTCTTGCATGGCAGGAAGGAGTAAACAAAAAAATTATGTTACGGTAAATTTTCACATATAAAAATCATTAAAAACAAAATTAACACAACTTTGAGGCTACACTCATTTCAGATATATGCAGCCATCCTGTGAATGACTTGCGCACAGTGCGTATTACGCATTACTGCTATGTCAGTGTAATAGTGTACACAAACTAGCCTCTATTAACGAATCGGGGATACACACAAGTTTAAACACCGGCAAAACAGGGATATTCCAGAAACCGGGCATATCCCCGGTTTCCGAACAGGGGGGTATAGTGCTTAAGGGCTGTACTGTATGGTACTAGGATTTTTTAAGGATATTTTTTAAGGATATCCCTTATATGCCCGTTTTGCACGTTTTTTTACATAGTGGGTGTATAAGTGTGTGTGTGTGTATGCAAGTGAATGTGTGTGTATTTTTAAACCCACAAATTGGGCATATTGCCATGTTTACACACCAGCAAACCAGGGACAAGCCAAACATCATTAAACAAACGGGCATATCCCCGTTTGAAGGTGTTTATAACATTGAAAAAACCATATCCCAGATTGAAGGCTCTTACAAGAATGTGTGTGTGTGTGTGTGTGTGTGTATGTGTGCTTGCATACATGCATGCGTGTGTGTTCGTGTGTATGTTGGTGTGTTATAACACAAAGTGTTATAATAAACTATATTCTATTTAATAATAATAATAATTTAAAATTAATATACATTTATATAGCGCATATTGCAAAGAGCCTCTAAGTGCTTAAATAATTATTAAATTATGATATTTCATGCAAAATGAATAAGACTTCAACTGACAAAAGTCCATTAAAATAGCCTAAGTTGCCGTACCTATATAACTTTGTTTGTTTTAATAAGAATACCCAAGTGTAAGAACAGATTAAACCTTCTGCCTCCAAATACTTCCGTAAATAAAATCGCAATTCATGCCATTATAGAGGACTAAATTCCCTGTCCTGCAGATATGTCTGAGGGCGCTTTCCTAAAAACTGGTCGGGACTAGAACATGTATAATGAAATAAATAGTACAGTAGTTTGGCATACCACATGTTCTTTATTATGGGGTTCGGTTATAAAAATGTTACAGTTGAAAATGATTGGGGTTACAATATTAACAGACCGTTCAACATCAAACCTTTTGTGAAGTACGTTCTGGAGGCGTTTTAGTACTCAAACAATTTTGTTTAATACATACTTGCTATTCTCAGATATTTTGTTGCATTTTATAATTGACACAAATTAACCCAAGAGTCATCTTAGTCGGAAACTGACAAAGTCCACACTATCCCTGTAATGGGTTTCTAATTCTTTTGTATAACACATACTTGGGTTCTGTTCGCAACTGCATGGACATGTCTTTCAATGTCTTTTCAATGTCTTTCAATTCGTGCTTTACAAACGGTTTATAAAAAGCATGATTTGAAAGACCTTTAACCTTTGAATGAAAGAACTATACAATAAATATAATGCGTCCCCTCGCAGACACATTCCTTATTATAATGACTGGATAATAGTATAGCAAAACCCTGCACTTGTAGGCTATTATTTTATTGTAAAATTAGGACAATCATATCTTTGCCAATATTGTCCGATTTCTAAGAAGATTGCATCAAATTTAAGCTTGTGATGAGCTAGGCCTCTCTCATGGCTTGAAAATCTAAATGTTTATGTTTACCCACAAGTGCAGGATTTTCTTTCATCCAGTTACTTATATAATTCACTACTGCCCTCACACCAGATATTATTTTCGCTATATTACTTACATGCTATAGGCTATACAGTATATTTGCCAAAAGTCAACATGATACACTAATCTGACAAAAGGAAGCAACTGACAATTTTATAGATAGTCTTTTTACTTGTTTTGGGGGTAATTGAGATATGCTCTACACAATGGTGAACAAATTAAAGTCACCTTACAATCCATTTTTAATACTAATAGGTCAAAAGGAAGTAGCTGCACACATATCATCATAAAAATCCTCATTTACAAGAAACTACCAATTGTCAGTTGCTTCCTTTTTCAGATTAGGGCAGTATACAGTTCACTTTATATGGATATCCAAGCACCACTTCCAAGTTCCAGCTAACCCGGATCTAGCTCCTGTTTATCAGTATCAGATGGTTTGAAACTTGCTGTTCCCTACGATATTACATAGCCCACTCGGTTCCCGTAGGCAAGGGGTTAAATCTGTACTCATCCTTTCCACTCTATACAGAAGCCCGCATACCGCGTAAATGATATCATTTTTTATAAGATTCGAGTGTTCTATAAAAATATACAAATCAAACAAAAGTCAGTGCCCAATATTGAAAGGGTTCGCCCACGCGTAACAGTCATCTATTACCGCTAATGTATGAAGGAAATGATACAACTTCTTTTTATTTTTCAACGAAATAGATGTATTCATTTTATGGTATGTCATAACAAATTGAAAATTCTGATAAAACTTTTTGGAAATCATTACAAAAAACGGGTCATTTTGCCCTTCAAATGTCAAAGCGTCACCGTAAGCAGTGGCGTAGCTAGCTTAGTCAGGCTGATTTGGGGGCGGGGGAGAGGGCGCGCGAAGTATTGAGAGCATAGGCCTAGTGTATTAAATGTATGTGTTACATAAAGCGTATTTCCCACTTATGTTCTTTCAAATATTGGGGGGGGGGGGGGGGGGCCGGCAAGGAGGGACTTTCCCCCATGCCTTCATTAGCTTAGCCTACGCCCCTGCCCGTTTTCTCTATACAGGACCTTGATGCGAGTGGATCGGATTGCGGGGATGGGTTCGCACGAGTTAGAGATCTATAACCTTGATGTTCACTGACTGTCTTACGGCTTTGTCGTTGTTCAATCGAGCGGTACAATATATACTCAGTAGATTTATGAGCCGAGTTGCAGCCCCTGCATGGATATTGAACATGGATCTTTATAATATTATAGTCACGGTGGAATTATAATTCATATGACAAGAATAATTTATCATGTCTCATTTCTAGGAATCGTATAAACTACACGCAGAGTATATCGACATTTATTCGCAACTATACGTCATTGCATTTCGAAGGAATCATACAGTAATTCTGGATAAGATGTCCAGGAAGTAGGATACTGCATGTCGAGACGAGGACTACAACTACAAGCAGTCAATAGCTACTCTGACATCGCGAATTACAACTGAGGACGGTAAGTCCACTTTCGGGTATTCTTTAAAGTTTCTTTGCCTCTGCCTATAAGTTGCCAGCAAATTAACATATTTTGGATTATATATTGGATTATTAGAATTAAACTTTCTAACTAACCATGCCTACACTAAATAACAATGAGTAATTTCTGTTTCTTAAGCTACACAATCATTTTGTATGTATTGATTGATTGATTGATTGGTTAATTGATTGATTGATTGATTGATTGATTGATTGATTGATTGATTGATTGATTGATTGATTGATTGATTGATTGATTGCTGATTGATTGATTGATTGATTGGTTGATTGATTGTTTGAATGATTGATTGATTGATTGATTGATTGATTGATTGATTGATTGATTGATTGATTGATTGATTGATTGATTGATTGATTGATTGATTGATTGATAGCCCCAGTCTAGCTCCAGTCTAACTCGTTGGCCTACATACAAAAATGAAAATAAAGAGTAAGTAAGAGGAAGGGACGGATTCAGAGGAAACTGCCCCTCATCTTTTCTCATAACACAGCTATAATTAGCACGATTACAGACTAAGGGGCCGTGCTGTGATATTATTAGATTTAAACAAACAGAGGGTGACCTAAGATTAGCGATGCTGCAACATGCTTGAGGGAGAGTTACCTCAAGCGACCCTGTATGTCTGAACACTGTGTACAAACTTGTGACTATAGGGTGTATTTTAACTCCAAATGGTTTATTATGTATCAAAGCCGGACTTGCATAAGGGACATAGAAGGGTCACTTCCTTAGGGTTAAAATTGTATAAGTCTTTAAAATACACCGTCAATTAGTAGTAGTAGTAGTAGCAGCAGAAGTAGTAGTAAGTAGTAGTAGTAGAAGTAGTAGAAGAAAGTAGTAGTAGTAGTAGTAGTAGTAGTAGTAGTAGTAGTAGTGTAGTAGTAGTAGTAGTAGTAGTAGTAGTAGTAGTAGTAGTAGTAGTAGTAGTAGTAGTAGTAGTAGTAGTGTAGTAGTAGTAGTAGAGTAGTAGTAGTAGTAGTAGTAGTAGTAGTAGTAGTAGTAGTAGTAGTAGTAGTAGTAGTAGTAGTAGTAGTAGTAGTAGTAGGTAGTAGTTAGTAGTAGTAGTAGTAGTAGTAGTAGTAGTAGTAGTAGTAGTAGTAGTAGTAGTAGTAGCAGCAGTAGCAGTATAGCAGCAGCAGCAGCAGCAGCACGCCGTCGTCTGGCAAAGAGGCGTATCTCGAAAATAGGCCTCTTTTTTTATTGCATATTTGGGGTTTTTGAGGTCAAAATTTTCATTGGGCCAAATTTCAGAAGTGCTGGAGTTTAAGTTTTTGAGATATGGGGGCCCTCTTTACCCGATTGCATAACTATCGTCGTATTTTGTACGGCAAAAGGGTGTATCTATACATACGCCCCTGTCCGTGGAAATCTTGTTGGTTTCTGCAGTAGTAGTAGTAGTATCAGCAGAGTATTATACTATCATTAAAATAGTATTGATGTAATTAACCTACACTTTTACATGTTAGGTATATTTGGACTCTTATTTTTTATTTAATTACCTACATATAAATAAATAGTTATACTCCTGTATATTGTCGTTGAAAGAGGGGTGGGAGAACCACAGACTGGGTGTGACACTGCCCCCACTATACAGGGTGGCCCAAAAAAAACGGACGGGGGCACTTACCCAAATTATAGTAACAAATGTATTGTGTCCATCGGATAGGGTGTCTTTTCAAATGAACAACGATACAAGAACAGTCAATTTGGTCGTGTAGTTTTTGTTTTAGGACGCTGTGAGTGACACCATGTCAGGTTCTCTTTTTTGTCAATTTTTACCGAGCCAGTGCTTGATAGATCGCACGTACCGCCTTTCATATCGTTCAACGAGGCGCGCCATTGTTAGTGTGCACTCAGCGTGGTGCCGAGAGAATGGGCGTGTTCGTTGAATGGTATTACGGGCAGGGAGTGCAATTTAACTGGCATTGACTAGGTACAAATTGACAAAAATAGGCACCTGACATGGTCTCACTCACAGCGTCCTAAAACAAAAACTACACGACCAAAATTACTGTTCTTGGCAATGTTTTTCATTGAAAAAGACACCCTATCAAATGGACATAAATATGATGGTACTATATTTTGGGAAGTGCCCCGTTCCGTTTTTTCTTGGGCCACCCTGTATATTGTATCCAGTGATCCAATAGTAAATGGTGCGACCGACTAGGGTCACGCTCTTTATATTGTTTTATATTACATGTATTTTACGGCCCTTACATTTCTGTTATTGTTTATTTTCCTTCATTGGGGGGTGGGGGGGGGGGGGGGGGGTGGGTGGGCACGTGCCCCGGAGCCCCTCGTGCCCCGTACCTACGCCACTGTTTATATCACTTTTAGCCCTTTAATTTCCGGGTATAACCACTAAATTCGATATAATAGAATGCCAAATTTGTCCATTAACCTCAAACAAACAATTATTACCGAGGAGTATTATATACTTGACCAAACTTAGCGCCAAATATGTATCAGTTTACATTTCCCTTTAACCTTTTCATGCGACATATTCCAGCTATGCATAAAATGTTGGCAATGGTCTTGGTGTATAATGTATACAACAGTCAACATAGTTTAAACCTACTTATCTGCTTATAAAGGCCACTCAAGTTTTTGGCCCTCAGGGACGTATATATTTTATTTTACAATACTATTTTACTATACAAATATACTCTAAATGGGTTGCAGAGTGATGTCAGAATCGAGACTAACTGACAACCATCGATAATCAATAATAACATATATCTCGTATAATTACGACATTAGTACATGTTTACCATGCTTATGGTATAGTATTACTCTCCAAGTACATTAAAGGGATAGTTGAGTTCTGGTAAGGAGAGTACAGTTTTAGTGAAACTGAATTTTAGTAACCAAAACCTGCATCATTACATTACAAACTAATAGTTATAACTAGAAAGGAACACAAAATTACAAATGACGTAGTAAAGATCATGTTATCATTGAAAAAGAGCCGTTAAAACGTAAGAGGGCGCTCTCTAAACACTCATGAAATATGGTAGTGATTAATAAGTAGTGAGAAATAACCAACAACTATTTAAAGACCTATTTTGTAACTTTTGAAAAGAGGAAGCATTTTTTTGAATTTTTAACGGCTGGTTCAAAATTCTCTAATAAACCTGGGGCCCCAGCTTTATTACAAATTGTTATATTTATGGATATTTCAGCCGTCTCTGAACCGATTTTGATCAAACAAAGATGATTTTATTATTTAAATATTATTCTCTTTCAAATTTTACACTCAGTTTTTCATTACCTCACAAAAAAAAAAGTAGTCTAGCGCCCTCTCTACCAAAACTCAACTATCCCTTTAAAGGGATAGTTGAGTATTGGTCAAACTTAACTTTAGTAACCAAAACCGGCACCATTACGGTACAAAGTAATAGTTATAACTTCACCATGCTCGAAAAGTATACACAATTACAAACGACTAAGTAAAACCCCTGTTATCATTCAAAAGAGCCGTTACAACTCAAGAGGGCGCTATTTAAAAAAAATCATTGGTTTTTAACCTTTTTTCATACAACATTGTGCATTTAATGTTTGTTAAAATAATGATTCAATTAGAGATGTCATCAACGACTTTTTAAATTCTGATTTTTTTCATAGTAGTCTTCGATCATTTTTGAATTTTTTTCTAAAAAAGTCTAAATATCGCCCGGTGATTGCCGGTGAAGATCATTTTGAATAAAAATATATTTATGGATATTTCAGCCGTTTCTGAACCGATTTTGATCTAATAAAGTTTATTCTGTCATTAAAATTGTATGTTCTTTCGAATTTGACAGTCAGTTTTTCATTATCCCACAAAAAAATATCGGGGGGCACGGGTTTTTGTTTTCGGATTGAAATGTTCAGATTTGTAATCATCCACTGGAAAGTTATAGAGCTCTGCATGTGTACAAAGTCAGTGCAATGAGTCTGCCAATATCACTTTGCACTTTGTTTGTACGGTGTGTTTCAATTTCTTAAAGGCTACCATAAACGAATATTGCTGAATTATGGTTTGTCAAAATCATGTATATATATATTATTCACTGACTTGACGGTCATGAATCATAACTTGAATATGTTGGAGAAAATAATATAGGGAATTCTTTTGGGTGACGGTTTTGACGGCATGTCATTCACAGTAATACATGTTTACCGGACAAGGCTTAGCCATATTTTTAATCACGATGGTAAACATTCCATAGTTTGAATGCAGAACGGTCAGCCACGTAAGGGCCGGGGGGGGGGGGGGGGGGGGAGGGGGGGGGGGCGGTGTCACCCTCTGCAGTGTCGTAGCTACGGGGGTGGGGGTACGCAATCATTTGACAATTATTGGAGTGGGGAGGGGGGGGGGGGTGTCACCCTGTGCAGTGTCGTAGCTACGGGGTTGGGGGCACGCAATAATATTTGACAATTATTGGTGGGGCACACCATATGTAAATATCTGTACTTATTTAGATACTTGATGTTAATGTCTGTTATTTTTTTGGTCAAATTTGTTGGGGCCACGTGCCCTTCAGTCGCATGTGCCCCAGCCCCACCACCAACCCCCCCCCCCCCCCCCCCCCCCCCCCCCCCCCCCCGTAGCTAAGCCATTGCCTTTGAGTGTGTTATATACCTCGACAGGAGTTCACTAGTACCTCCTTGGTTCAATCTCCTTTCCATAAATAATTCACTCTTCCACAAAAAGAGCACGTTTGCCTTTGATTGCATTAATTTG
>JBAMJV010012356.1:0-12160 GCA_037951105.1 Echinarachnius parma | reverse complement strand
CTCGCTTCGCTCGCATTCTTATATATATAATACTCTACAACCTCGGGTGTTTATATTATATTACCCCTCAAATCGCAATATCATAACACGAATATACCCTTACAATAATATTGAAACAAATGGCAATTTCAGATGTTAAATTGCTAAAATTTTCAAGCTCGCTTCGCTCGCATTCGGTATATATAATATTCTACAACCTCGGGTGTTTAAATATAATTACCCTTCAAAACGCAATAACATAAGACGAATATACCAATACAATAATATTGAAACAAATGGCAATTTCAGATGTTAGATTGCTTAAATTTTCAAGCTCGCATCGCTCGCAGTCGCATATATAATATTTAATAACATCGGGTGTTTATTACCCTTCAAAACGCAATAACATAACAAGAATATACACATACAATAATATTGAAACAAATGGCAATTTCAGATGTTAGATTGCTTCAATTTTCAAGCTCGCATCGCGCGCAGTCGCATATATAATATTTAATAACATCGGGTGTTTATTACCCTTCAAAACGCAATAACATAACACGAATATACCCATACAATAATATTGAAACAAATGGCAATTTCAGATGTTAGATTCAGATGTTAGATTGCTTAAATTTTCAAGCTCGCTTCGCTCGCATTCAGTATATATAATATTCTACAACCTCGGGTGTTTAAATATAATTACCCTTCAAAACGCAATAACATAAGACGAATATACCCATACAATAATATTGAAACAAATGGCAATTTCAGATGTTAGATTGCTTAAATTTTCAAGCTCGCATCGCGCGCAGTCGCATATATAATATTTAATAACATCGGGTGTTTATTACCCTTCAAAACGCAATAACATAACAAGAATATACACATACAATAATATTGAAACAAATGGCAATTTCAGATGTTAGATTGTTTAAATTTTCAAGCTCGATTCGCTCGCATTCGGTATATATAATATTCTACAACCTCGGGTGTTTAAATATAATTACCCTTCAAAACGCAATAACATAACACGAATATACCCATACAATAATATTGAAACAAATGGCAATTTCAGATGTTAGATTGCTTCAATTTTCAAGCTCGCATCGCGCGCAGTCGCATATATAATATTTAATAACATCGGGTGTTTATTACCCTTCAAAACGCAATAACATAACACGAATATACCCATACAATAATATTGAAACAAATGGCAATTTCAGATGTTAAATTGCTAAAATTGTCAAGCTCGCTTCGCTCGCATTCTTACATATATAATACTCTACAACCTCGGGTGTTTATATTATATTACCCCTCAAATCGCAATATCATAACACGAATATACCCTTACAATAATATTGAAACAAATGGCAATTTCAGATGTTAAATTGCTAAAATTGTCAAGCTCGCTTCGCTCGCATTCTTACATATATAATACTCTACAACCTCGGGTGTTTATATTATATTACCCCTCAAATCGCAATATCATAACACGAATATACCCTTACAATAATATTGAAACAAATGGCAATTTCAGATGCTAAATTGCTAAAATTGTCAAGCTCGCTTCGCTCGCATTCGGTATATATAATATTCTACAACCTCGGGTGTTTAAATATAATTACCCTTCAAAACGCAATAACATAACACGAATATACCCATACAATAATATAGAAACAAATGGCAATTTCAGATGTTAGATTGCGAAAATTTTCAGGCTCGCTTCGCTCGCATTCGTATATTATTTCATAACCTCGGGTGTTTATATATTACCCTTCAAAACGCAATAACATAACACGAATATACCCATACAATAATGTAGAAACAAATGGCAATTTCAGATGTTAGATTGCGAAAATGTTCAGGCTCGCTCCGCTCGCAGTCGCATATATAATATTTCATAACCTCGGGTGTTTATATATTACCCTTAATAACGCCATATCATAAGTCATAAACGAATATACCCATACAATAATATTGAAACAAATGGCAATTTTCCGATGTTAAATTGCTAAAAATGTCAAGCTCGCATCGCTCGCAGTCGCATATATAATATTTAATAACATCGGGTGTTTATTACCCTTCAAAACGCAATAGCATAACACGAATATACACATACAATAATATTGAAAAAAATGGCAATTTCAGATGTTAGATTGCTTCAATTTTCAAGCTCGATTCGCTCGCATTCGGTATATATAATATTCTACAACCTCGGGTGTTTAAATATAATTACCCTTCAAAACGCAATAACATAACACGAATATACCCATACAATAATATTGAAACAAATGGCAATTTCAGATGTTAGATTGCTTAAATTTTCAAGCTCGCATCGCGCGCAGTCGCATATATAATATTTAATAACATCGGGTGTTTATTACCCTTCAAAACGCAATAACATAACACGAATATACCCTTACAATAATATTGAAACAAATGGCAATTTCAGATGTTAAATTGCTAAAATTTTCAAGCTCGCTTCGCTCGCATTCGGTATATATAATATTCTACAACCTCGGGTGTTTAAATATAATTACCCTTCAAAACGCAATAACATAAGACGAATATACCCATACAATAATATTGAAACAAATGGCAATTTCAGATGTTAGATTGCTTAAATTTTCAAGCTCGCATCGCTCGCAGTCGCATATATAAT
Source organism: Echinarachnius parma (assembly GCA_037951105.1). NCBI lineage: Eukaryota > Metazoa > Echinodermata > Echinoidea > Clypeasteroida > Echinarachniidae > Echinarachnius > Echinarachnius parma. The sequence goes on along the minus strand of JBAMJV010012356.1, from coordinate 9,516 downwards.
ATTTAATAACATCGGGTGTTTATTACCCTTCAAAACGCAATAACATAACAAGAATATACACATACAATAATATTGAAACAAATGGCAATTTCAGATGTTAGATTGCTTCAATTTTCAAGCTCGCATCGCGCGCAGTCGCATATATAATATTTAATAACATCGGGTGTTTATTACCCTTCAAAACGCAATAACATAACACGAATATACCCATACAATAATATTGAAACAAATGGCAATTTCAGATGTTAAATTGCTAAAATTGTCAAGCTCGCTTCGCTCGCATTCTTATATATATAATACTCTACAACCTCGGGTGTTTATATTATATTACCCCTCAAATCGCAATATCATAACACGAATATACCCATACAATAATATTGAAACAAATGGCAATTTAAGATGTTAAATTGCTAAAATGTTCAAGCTCGCTTCGCTCGCATTCGGTATATATAATATTCTACAACCTCGGGTGTTTAAATATAATTACCCTTCAAAACGCAATAACATAACACGAATATACCCATACAATAATATAGAAACAAATGGCAATTTCAGATGTTAGATTGCGAACATTTTCAGGCTCGCTTCGCTCGCATTCGTATATTATTTCATAACCTCGGGTGTTTATATATTACCCTTCAAAACGCATTAACATAACACGAATATACCCATACAATAATGTAGAAACAAATGGCAATTTCAGATGTTAGATTGCGAAAATGTTCAGGCTCGCTCCGCTCGCAGTCGCATATATAATATTTCATAACCTCGGGTGTTTATATATTACCCTTAATAACGCCATATCATAAGTCATAAACGAATATACCCATACAATAATATTGAAACAAATGGCAATTTTCCGATGTTAAATTGCTAAACATTTCAAGCTCGCATCGCTCGCAGTCGCATATATAATATTTAATAACATCGGGTGTTTATTACCCTTCAAAACGCAATAACATAACACGAATATACACATACAATAATATTGAAACAAATGGCAATTTCAGATGTTAGATTGCTTCAATTTTCAAGCTCGATTCGCTCGCATTCGGTATATATAATATTCTACAACCTCGGGTGTTTAAATATAATTACCCTTCAAAACGGAATAACATAACACGAATATACCCATACAATAATATTGAAACAAATGGCAATTTCAGATGTTAGATTGCTTAAATTTTCTAGCTCGCATCGCTCGCAGTCGCATATATAATATTTAATAACATCGGGTGTTTATTACCCTTCAAAACGCAATAACATAACAAGAATATACACATACAATAATATTGAAACAAATGGCAATTTCAGATGTTAGATTGCTTCAATTTTCAAGCTCGCATCGCGCGCAGTCGCATATATAATATTTAATAACATCGGGTGTTTATTACCCTTCAAAACGCAATAACATAACACGAATATACCCATACAATAATATTGAAACAAATGGCAATTTCAGATGTTAGATTCAGATGTTAGATTGCTTAAATTTTCAAGCTCGCTTCGCTCGCATTCAGTATATATAATATTCTACAACCTCGGGTGTTTAAATATAATTACCCTTCAAAACGCAATAACATAAGACGAATATACCCATACAATAATATTGAAACAAATGGCAATTTCAGATGTTAGATTGCTTAAATTTTCAAGCTCGCATCGCGCGCAGTCGCATATATAATATTTAATAACATCGGGTGTTTATTACCCTTCAAAACGCAATAACATAACAAGAATATACACATACAATAATATTGAAACAAATGGCAATTTCAGATGTTAGATTGTTTAAATTTTCAAGCTCGATTCGCTCGCATTCGGTATATATAATATTCTACAACCTCGGGTGTTTAAATATAATTACCCTTCAAAACGCAATAACATAACACGAATATACCCATACAATAATATTGAAACAAATGGCAATTTCAGATGTTAGATTGCTTCAATTTTCAAGCTCGCATCGCGCGCAGTCGCATATATAATATTTAATAACATCGGGTGTTTATTACCCTTCAAAACGCAATAACATAACACGAATATACCCATACAATAATATTGAAACAAATGGCAATTTCAGATGTTAAATTGCTAAAATTGTCAAGCTCGCTTCGCTCGCATTCTTACATATATAATACTCTACAACCTCGGGTGTTTATATTATATTACCCCTCAAATCGCAATATCATAACACGAATATACCCTTACAATAATATTGAAACAAATGGCAATTTCAGATGCTAAATTGCTAAAATTGTCAAGCTCGCTTCGCTCGCATTCGGTATATATAATATTCTACAACCTCGGGTGTTTAAATATAATTACCCTTCAAAACGCAATAACATAACACGAATATACCCATACAATAATATAGAAACAAATGGCAATTTCAGATGTTAGATTGCGAAAATTTTCAGGCTCGCTTCGCTCGCATTCGTATATTATTTCATAACCTCGGGTGTTTATATATTACCCTTCAAAACGCAATAACATAACACGAATATACCCATACAATAATGTAGAAACAAATGGCAATTTCAGATGTTAGATTGCGAAAATGTTCAGGCTCGCTCCGCTCGCAGTCGCATATATAATATTTCATAACCTCGGGTGTTTATATATTACCCTTAATAACGCCATATCATAAGTCATAAACGAATATACCCATACAATAATATTGAAACAAATGGCAATTTTCCGATGTTAAATTGCTAAAAATGTCAAGCTCGCATCGCTCGCAGTCGCATATATAATATTTAATAACATCGGGTGTTTATTACCCTTCAAAACGCAATAGCATAACACGAATATACACATACAATAATATTGAAAAAAATGGCAATTTCAGATGTTAGATTGCTTCAATTTTCAAGCTCGATTCGCTCGCATTCGGTATATATAATATTCTACAACCTCGGGTGTTTAAATATAATTACCCTTCAAAACGCAATAACATAACACGAATATACCCATACAATAATATTGAAACAAATGGCAATTTCAGATGTTAGATTGCTTAAATTTTCAAGCTCGCATCGCGCGCAGTCGCATATATAATATTTAATAACATCGGGTGTTTATTACCCTTCAAAACGCAATAACATAACACGAATATACCCTTACAATAATATTGAAACAAATGGCAATTTCAGATGTTAAATTGCTAAAATTTTCAAGCTCGCTTCGCTCGCATTCGGTATATATAATATTCTACAACCTCGGGTGTTTAAATATAATTACCCTTCAAAACGCAATAACATAAGACGAATATACCCATACAATAATATTGAAACAAATGGCAATTTCAGATGTTAGATTGCTTAAATTTTCAAGCTCGCATCGCTCGCAGTCGCATATATAATATTTAATAACATCGGGTGTTTATTACCCTTCAAAACGCAATAACATAACAAGAATATACACATACAATAATATTGAAACAAATGGCAATTTCAGATGTTAGATTGCTTCAATTTTCAAGCTCGCATCGCGCGCAGTCGCATATATAATATTTAATAACATCGGGTGTTTATTACCCTTCAAAACGCAATAACATAACACGAATATACCCATACAATAATATTGAAACAAATGGCAATTTCAGATGTTAAATTGCTAAAATTGTCAAGCTCGCTTCGCTCGCATTCTTATATATATAATACTCTACAACCTCGGGTGTTTATATTATATTACCCCTCAAATCGCAATATCATAACACGAATATACCCATACAATAATATTGAAACAAATGGCAATTTAAGATGTTAAATTGCTAAAATGTTCAAGCTCGCTTCGCTCGCATTCGGTATATATAATATTCTACAACCTCGGGTGTTTAAATATAATTACCCTTCAAAACGCAATAACATAACACGAATATACCCATACAATAATATAGAAACAAATGGCAATTTCAGATGTTAGATTGCGAACATTTTCAGGCTCGCTTCGCTCGCATTCGTATATTATTTCATAACCTCGGGTGTTTATATATTACCCTTCAAAACGCATTAACATAACACGAATATACCCATACAATAATGTAGAAACAAATGGCAATTTCAGATGTTAGATTGCGAAAATGTTCAGGCTCGCTCCGCTCGCAGTCGCATATATAATATTTCATAACCTCGGGTGTTTATATATTACCCTTAATAACGCCATATCATAAGTCATAAACGAATATACCCATACAATAATATTGAAACAAATGGCAATTTTCCGATGTTAAATTGCTAAACATTTCAAGCTCGCATCGCTCGCAGTCGCATATATAATATTTAATAACATCGGGTGTTTATTACCCTTCAAAACGCAATAACATAACACGAATATACACATACAATAATATTGAAACAAATGGCAATTTCAGATGTTAGATTGCTTCAATTTTCAAGCTCGATTCGCTCGCATTCGGTATATATAATATTCTACAACCTCGGGTGTTTAAATATAATTACCCTTCAAAACGGAATAACATAACACGAATATACCCATACAATAATATTGAAACAAATGGCAATTTCAGATGTTAGATTGCTTAAATTTTCTAGCTCGCATCGCGCGCAGTCGCATATATAATATTTAATAACATCGGGTGTTTATTACCCTTCAAAACGCAATAACATAACACGAATATACCCATACAATAATATTGAAACAAATGGCAATTTCAGATGTTAAATTGCTAAAATTGTCAAGCTCGCTTCGCTTATATATATAATACTCTACAACCTCGGGTGTTTATATTATATTACCCCTCAAATCGCAATATCATAACACGAATATACCCTTACAATAATATTGAAACAAATGGCAATTTCAGATGTTAAATTGCTAAAATTTTCAAGCTCGCTTCGCTCGCATTCGGTATATATAATATTCTACAACCTCGGGTGTTTAAATACAATTACCCTTCAAAACGCAATAACATAACACGAATATACCCATACAATAATATAGAAACAAATGGCAATTTCAGATGTTAGATTGCGAACATTTTCAGGCTCGCTTCGCTCGCATTCGTATATTATTTCATAACCTCGGGTGTTTATATATGACCCTTCAAAACGCAATAACATAACACGAATATACCCATACAATAATGTAGAAACAAATGGCAATTTCAGATGTTAGATTGCGAAAATGTTCAGGCTCGCTCCGCTCGCAGTCGCATATATAATATTTCATAACCTCGGGTGTTTATATATTACCCTTAATAACGCCATATCATAAGTCATAAACGAATATACCCATACAATAATATTGAAACAAATGGCAATTTTCCGATGTTAAATTGCTAAAAATTTCAAACTCGCTTCGCTCGCATTGGTATATATATAATATTCTACAACCTCGAATATACCCAAACAATTATACACTCTAAAAAATCGGGCAGCATTCGGGGTTACTTCGAGCGTATTTTGCCGTGGTCAAAAAATATTAACCACATTTGGGGCCATTTCCCCTCGTGTTTTTTTTTAGTTTCCTTCTAAAATGACCACATCGGGATGTAGCTGAATGTGAACACGGCCTGCGGTCATTTCGAAGGCGAGTTTGTGATTGGCTAATTGACTCTGCACGTAATACATCGCGCCGCGCCGCAATATTTTCAAAATGGACACCGTCAATGTGGACAACTGTCTGGGAGAGTGGGGCTTTGGGGCATATATATATATGCAAACGTTCACAGGTAAGTTAAGTGTGAAATTATCATGCCAGTTATACAAAAATATATCATAGCTAGAATAATGTGGTGTACTTTCCGTTATTATAGAGCAATAGATTACAAAGATAAAAGTGGATGAATGGTAGAGCTACTCAACAAATTATGTTCTGTTTATGCATGTGCGCTTGTAGTGTACACGTACGTATGTACATGCACACATATGTAAACTACATCTACATCTACCCAAGATTATTTTTTTTTTTTGTTGTCAAAGCAGGGTTTTATGGTGTCATATACAGCATTATTTGGTAATATTTGTTCCTTAATCACTCTTGCAAATATGCTCTATTATCTTTTATGTCTGCAACGACAATTTTGTTTCGAAATATACATGATTTTATCAAGAAAATATTGTTTGATTAAAGTCGTTCACAATCTCGTCATACTCGTCCCTAGTCCGTGTGTGTGCTGTAGCCGAGCTACATGGTACGGTACTCGTACGTGCCAGCGCCAGTGTAGCAGTACCCTCACTAGGCTAGCTAACTAGCCCGGCAGACACGGGGTTTGCTTGGACTATCGGTGGGAAGAGTCGGCTGCAGCAATGACAGCTATGATACTTCTCACTTTCCCTATAGGCTAAAGCCAGGGACCCAACTCAACTCAATCAATCCCTTTTGGTATATCATTGTCGTAAGTTGTCAAAGCAAAATATATGATAATTTCGTTAGTAAAACTTAAGGTTAATGTACAAATACCAAAATTAGTTAGTTTGTGTTCACTCCATCTTAGTTTGTGTTCACTCCATCTTACGCTATACAGTTACACGGTGGTTCATTAAGACTTAATTTAAGTAACTCCAATTTACTGATTGTATTAATACATGTAATAGATGATCAGGGTCGCGATATAATGATGAAGATGTTGTTGATGATGTCAAAACGACTGACCGTGATGATGATGATGATGATGTTGTAGATGATGCTGTTCAGGATTAGGAGGTGATGATGATGGTCATGATGAATGATGGTGTGATTGGTGATGGTGATGATTAATATTATGATGACGATGGAGACAATGATGATGAGGATAATAACGTGTTGTTGTTGCTGCTGCTGATGATGATGATGACGGTGGTGAAGATACTGATTATGATGATGATCAGATGATGATGGTGATGATGATGATGATGACAATGATGACGATAACGACGATGATGATGAGGAGGAGGATGAGGACGACGGAGGTGATGATGATGATGGTGATAATGTTGATAACGATAATGATCGATGATGATGGTGATCGATGATGATGGTGATCGATGATAATAATAATTTTGATGATGGTGATGATGATGATGATGATGACGATAACGACGATTATGATGAGGAGGAGGATGATGATGACGACGAAGGTGATGATGATGATGTTGATAACGATAATGATCGATGATGATGATGATGATGTTGATAACGATACTGATCGATTATGATGATGATGGTGATCGATGATAATGATGATTATGACGGTGGTGGTACTAGTGGTGGTGGTGGTGGTAATGATGGTAATATAGATGATGATGGTATAATTATGGTAATAATATGGTTATGCTAACGACCGACGATGGTAATATTTACACAATTTTGTAATTATACTTTCCAGTCTGCGATCGCCCTTGTTCTACTTGCCGCTGCTCCTAACCTGGACAGCCTGCTCAACTACTTCAGTTTCGCTTCGTGGGTCTTCTACGGACTTACGGCCCTGGCCTTCCTATGGCTCAGATACAAACACCCATATTGGTATAGGCCATACAGGGTAAGCACAGAGTTTATTATAATGTAGTATATGGGTTTCATACCCAACATGCCCACGATGTAACTATTATCAAAAATGAGCTAAAAAGATGTTTTGCACTCGTCCCGATCACATGCCGAGGATCATTTTGTAATTCAAAGTTCAAACAATTAATACATCTATTGGTATCACGATTATATCATCTAACTATTATTGGTCAAACTTAACTTTAGTAAACAAAACCGGCACCATTACGGTACAAAGTAACAGTTAGAACTTCACCATGCTCGAAAAGTATACACAATTGCAAACGACCCCTGTTATCATTCAAAAAGAGCCGTTACAACTCAAAAGGGCGCTATTTAAAAAAGTATGGGTTTTAGCCTTTTTTCATACAAAACTGTGCATTTGACGTTTGTTAAAATAATGATTAAATAGAGAATTATCATCAACAACTTTTTAAAAAAATATTCTGATTTTTTTTTTCAGAGTAGTCTTCGAGCACTTTTAATTTTTTTTCTAAAAAGTCTAAATATTGCCGGTGAAGAACATTTTGAATAAAAATAAATGTATGGATATTTCAGCCATTTCTGAACCGATTTTGATCAAATAAAGTTTATTCTGTCGTTAAAATTGTATGTTCGAATTGGACAGTCAGTTTTTCATTATCTCCCAAACAAATATCGGGGGCACTTCGGGAAATACCAATAGTCAATACTACCTTTAATGTTTCTTTCATCTGTTCTTTGATTGAATATATCACTATGTTTTGTGTTTTCCTCTTTACATTTAAGTTTCCTTTACATTTTGATTTTGTATACGGAAATAAAAAAACAAATAAACAACAAACGATGTCTACTCTTTAATCCACAGATACATTGGATTGTGGCCGTTGTTTTGCTGATATTCTCAATCTACTTCGGGGTCGCGCCGATCGTGGACGCTCCCGAGGTCGAATACCTCTTCGCCTTCCTCTTCATGGTCGGAGGACTTATCTTCTACGTCCCTTTCATACACTACCAGTACCAACCAAAGTTTATGCGTAAGTGGAACAGGAATTCAACGCCATTTTAATACATTAATAAGCAAATACAGATTAAATGAAATTTAATATTTACAATTTACAATAGTCATATTACGTATTGAAATTAACAATACAGTAAAAAAAGAATTGACAAAAGGGACTAACAAAATAGCATAGTGCTAATCGAGGTTAGTCCCGAAAATAGTGATTTGCAAAACAAACAAAAATACAATAATAAAGAGGCGGGTGAATGTACTAATTGTTCTTGCCGTGGTTAGTTTGAATATATCCTGCTCTGGACCTGCATAATCATGTTTATCATAATTTCAATAGCCTCATTCTTCATGAAATCATTACAGAAGGGGTATATTACTCTTGCAGCTGGGTGTGATTAACCTCTCTTCTCCATTATATATCATCAACTTGTAATTATGAAGTATGTATTATTTATTTTTGTATTATTGATATGATCCCATTACCCATCATGCCCATAAAGCTTCTGGCTAATTGTTTCCATTGTCTCTTTTGCTAGAGATATGAACACTCTCGATGATATCAAACATTATAATCATAATTATCTATAATTAAACGGAGACAAGGGCCCGTATTCATAAAAGCCCGTTTGCTCGGTTTCGTGCTAAGTCCATTTTGGATGGCATGGCTAGGTATTAAACTCATGATCGTTTAAGTTGCTAAATAGTGTTAATTTAGTGGGTACCTAAGGCTAAACCATCTAACCCTTAGTGGCAGACAAGGAAACCGTCTGTTGCTCACTAAACCGTAATAAGTTTGGAACTAAGCTGGCGGGGTTTTGTGAATATGGGTCATAGTTGGTCGTGTATTCATTCAATTTCAATCGCAAAATTTAGTAGGGAACAGGTTAATAATTACACATGCCAGTTAGCGAGTAACATGTGTTTTGTTTTCTTTTTGAATCCCAGCTTACTTCACGACGTTCTGCCAGATGTTCTTCGAGATCATCCCCACGGACGCCATCGATCTTGACGAAGAGGTGATTGCCCCCCCGATA
>JBAMJV010012355.1:52500-53958 GCA_037951105.1 Echinarachnius parma | reverse complement strand
ACTCACTGCGTCCTTAAACAAAAACGACCTGACCAAAATTACTGTTCTTGGTATCGTTTTTCATTGGAAAGGACACCCTATCCGATGAACATAAACATTGTGGTATTATATTTTGGGAAGTGCCCCGTTCCGGTTTTTTTGGGCCACCCTGTATACTAATAATAATGAACTCGATTTATATAGCGCCTAATATGATTGATAATCATGCAAATTGAAGACAATGTAATATCTATATTGAAGACAATGATGTACAATGTTTGTTGATCAATCGCCAAATGTTGTGTAGTCTTAGGACTAAGAGCCTTCCCGATGCGTTGTTTTACATCTTCAGCGGTATAAATCCGTTTGGGCTCATTATTCCGCCTAAGAAAGTATGTGAATTTGTCTATTCTTTCTTGGGATAGTCTATGGTAATGTGTAATTGTTTAGTCTCTTAGCTGGTGCTCTGTGTTTCTGTCTTTTCTATGTTGATCTTAAGGCAACATTTGGAGCAGTTTCGATGGATTTTGTCAACTATAGAGTTTGGAGGTCTCTTTCACTGTTGTACATTCACTGTTGTTTATTTCACTCCCCCCCCCCCCCCCCCCCCCCCCTCATAGTCCGTGTGCCTGTGTGTCTGTGCCAGGCTTATACATGCATACAGTTAAACGTTTGTATAAAATGAACAATTATGAAATTTAAATAGCGTTTTTGCGCTGTCCGCGAATTTGACTTCTAGAATTCTAATAGCGTGCTTGCTAAAGATTTCACGAGTACTAAATCACCTGACCGAAGAGCTAAATCGAATGAAGGAAAAACACTATTCAAGCAAAAGTTTAAGCCTTCATTTCAATATCGCGAATTTTAATGAACCACGTATCAATACGAATGAAAAGTTTACGAGATTGACCTACAAAACCCTTTAAAGGTTCCCTGAAATCCAAATGCAAGTTGCCTTCAACTAGTGTGTAATAGTGTATACATCAACTATTTGTTAACTATTTGACCTGCATATGTTTTGTATATTTTAAAACATTTTAGCAATTATTTTCTTCAGTTTTCCAAGGCCCATCTCCAAAAAAAATCTCTCCAGAGTAAAAACCCCCTTGTGACATCATCTCTCAATCAATACTCAATTACTGAAAAGATGAACAATACAGGGTGGAATGCAACTTCTCCCAAGGTGAGGGCTTGCTCACAATAGCATCACATGTTTGAATACTATTCTAACTGACACGCTTTCAATTTCAATAGCAGTTGCTATGTCAGATAAGCTCAACCACGATAAGGACAATAAAGGCATTAATAAGCTTTTGTATGGAAACATGCAGTGCATGTTATTGTGAGCATGTTAGTATGACTTTTGTTCATTTGTTCAGTTGACCAGTGATTGAGAGATGATGTCACAAGGGGTGTTTACTCTGGATATATATATTTTTTTTTTAGAGAGATGGGCCATGGCAAACTGAAGAAAATAAT
>JBAMJV010012355.1:10000-50000 GCA_037951105.1 Echinarachnius parma | reverse complement strand
AAAACTCCAACGGATATTTTATTATCTGAAAACTCCAATCGTTCATATCTTTGTAACGAAAGGGAAATTTGAAGAAAAAAACCGAAACCTGTCCCATGTTTTTTTTTGTCAATATGAACAAAACAAGGTATGAGAGAACTGCTAGTTTTCCAATATGATTTTGAGGATTTTGACAATATTACTAAGTCCCTTTAAGGGGAGGGGGTGATCTATTCATTCCACCGTCCCCCCCCCCCCCCCCCCCCCCCCCCAACAAAATACATCTCTGCATATGTACGCCATGCAGTGCAAAAAATGAAACATATCAAATAATATATCGTTAAATTATTCACTCTTTCGTATTCTGTTTCTTTTTTCCCTCCCCCCCCCCAGTAATACTGTAATCATGTTCCATGTACCATTTGCAGAACTACCTGACGATGGTTTGATCAGGGAGCTGATATTATCAATGGTTGGATCGACTGTCTGCATCATCGGTGACCGGGGGTGGTATTTCGATTCAAGGGATGGAAAGTGATCCCCCCCCCCCAAAAAAAAAAAAAAATAAATAAAATAAATAAATAAATAAATAAATAAATAAATAAAAATGAATAAAAATATATATTTTTAATTTGTCTTACCCCCGATGTAACTTTATTTTAATTGCCAAGTTATTAATGTATGTATGTTTTGTATGTATTAATATCTTTATGTTGTGTTTTTTAATGTATACTTTGTAAATTCCATCTGATACAGGGCCCTCTTGTAAAGCAGGCCTTTGTGGCACTGAATGGGGCTACCCTGTGTTTTTAAAGAAGACTGAATTAATAAATACATAAATAAAACTGAACAAAATATATTTCCGCATACATACGCCAGTGCAAACCGCATCATGTCGATAACACTGTACTTTTTAATTGTCATGTTTATTTTATAGTCCAGTGACCAGATAGGTATAATTATTTGTTGTTGTGTAGGCATGCAAGTGATCATGCCTACAAGCGATTGTTTTTACATGTTTTTAATCGTTGACATCTGACTTATTGTAGTAATTAACATTTTTAAATACCACATTTAATTATTACATATAATTTTTTTTTTTTAATACTATAAATTTCACTTATGTCTAGAATGATTTTAAAAGAGGGTAACTATTCTTATGATGATTAATGACATAATGTATGAAGTTCGTTAGTTTAGTCTGAGTCAACTGCATTATATGAGTATGGAATAATTTAATTACATGATGGTATATGAAATATTGTATAAAGTTCATTAGTCCAATGACCAGATGTAACCAAATAGGTATACTTAGTTGTTGTTGTTGTTGATGTGTAAGCATGCAAGTGATCATGCCTACAAGTAAAATGTTGTTTAAATGTTTATAGAAATTGTTATAATTGTTATAAAATATGTACATAATTGTTATTATTGTCATTGTTGCCTTCGCTTGCCATTTGCCAATGGATGACACATTTCTTTACAACATTTGTATATTTGAAGACCAAATAAAATATATCTATCTATCTATCTATCTATTTATGTATTATCCAGTATTACTTTAATTTCATATTATTCACTATTTTATTCTATGTGCCATTTTCAGCACTACTTGACAATGGTGGGATCGACTGTAGCGGTCCCGCTCATTCTGTCCGGGGCGATCTGCATCGCCGATAATCATGTGATTACCGCACAACTCATCGCCACCATCTTCTTCGTCTCTGGTATCGCCACTTTGCTCCAGACAACCGTTGGCAGTCGGTACGTGCTTGTGTGTGTTTTTTTTAAGTTCAGGCCTGTTGCCAGGGAGGGGGGGGGTGCACACCCCCCCCCCCCCTCCCAATTCAGAAAGGTCCACCTTTTGTCGGTCTCGGGGGCACTTTTTATTGGTCTCGGGTCCACTTTTTATTGGTCTCGGGTCCACTTTTTATTGGTCTCGGGTCCACTTTTTATCGGTCTCAGGTATAATGTGTACCTTGTTACAATAGTTCAATACAAAAATTGGAACACTTGTATCCAACAGGGCCCAGAGATGGGTTGGATAGGGAATTGGTGGCAATGTAATCCTTAACATGATTGATTGAAAATGAGCAAAGAAAAATAGGCTTCGCCGGGAATCGAACACAGGCCTCCGGATTGCTAGACCGGTGCTCAACCATTGAGCGACAAATCCCCTTGAATGGGGGACGTTCCCATGAAACTCTTTGTATTGCTCAATTAATCAGAAGCTATATAAACCGGGCACTAACCCAAGGATAATTAAATCAACTTTACTAAAGAAAGTGCGCGGGATCAAACCTTTTTATTAATTGAATTCAAACGTAGAGGAAACTGACTAGAAATATTTTAAATGATTGAAAATGAGCAAAGAAAAATAGGCTTCACCAAGGGTCGTTGTGGCCCAATGGTTGAGCACCGGTCTAGCAATCCGGAGGTTTCGGGTTCGAGAAAAATAAACACCTAATTTATCTTTGCTCATTTTCAATCATTTAAAATATGTCTAGTCAGCTTCCTATAAAATATCGATACACACTATCAGATGATCAGGGCTTTTGAAAAAGCCAGGGTATACTGATATGACTTTATTGTACCATGTTCAAACGCGCTTTATATATAATGCAGTTATATTGATATTACCATTGATAAATGATGTCAATTAATCGGGTATGTTCTATTTTTATCTTTATCCAGATTACCCATCGTCCAAGGAGGGTCATTTTCATTCTTGGCGCCAACCTTTGCAATACTAAGTGTGCGGGGTGAATGTCCACCCGCGCTGTCCGGTACGACAAAACAAGCGTTAAATGCCTTTTACCGTTAACTTTAAAAGGAACCGTCACCCAAAATAACTTTTCTTATAAACATAACACAATAAGTAAATCCTTTCTAAACAATTCATCATAATTTCTTAATCAAGACGTTCTAAATATGTCCACATTCAAATGTACATTTTGTGTAAAAGATCAGAGATATCCATCACGTCATGGTTGAATGAGCACAGCTTAAAGGTACACCTGAGTATTGGTACTTCCCGAAATTCCCCTTGACACTAAATTGGTTGGTTTTACTTCCATTGGAAAGTTAATTGAATACAACATGTGAAATGAGAATCATTTCATTTCGAATACTCTCATGGTTATAAAATTTGATTTCAAAATATTTCAATTTATATATCGTCTGTCCAGGCGATATCTTGACTTTTTAAACATATACATAAAATGCTTATACACTTCTTTCAAAAATGTCAAAAGAGGTTTTTAAATAGTTGTTGATGATATCTCTTTAACAAAACATCACCTGCACAATTTGTTTTAATTTAAAATAGTTGAAACCAATGAGTTTTTAGAGAGCACCCTCTTGAGTTGTAACGGCTCTTTTTGAATGATAACCGGGTTTTTACCTAGTCGTTTGTAATTGTGTATACCTTTCGAGCATGGTGGAGATATAACAATTAGTTTGTAATGTTATGGTGCAGGTTTGGGTTACTAAAATTCAGTTTGACCAAAACTCAACAATCCCTTTAAAATCTTCCCAACCAATGTCATTCTCCTATTACCAGAAGCTAACGAACAATGTGCAAGCGTATAGTATGAGAGCTCCAACCGATTTTGTTTGAATCTGACAAGTTTAATGGATCACTTTAAAGGGACTTAGTAACATTGTCCAAATCCTCAAAATAAAATTTTTATTCTAGCGGTTCCCTTATACCTTGTTGTATTTGTATTAACAATACAATCATGGGACAGGTTTCGGTTTTTCAAATTTCCCTTTCGTTACAAAGATATGTATGATTGAAATATTCAGATAAGAAAAACTCCGGGCGAGTTTTTCTTCCGTGTACAAAGTGAGTGCAGTGAGTTACTGAATATCACTTTGCATTTTCGCTCATTACTTGGCTATACAATGTCCATTTGACTTGACATTTTCACACAATACCTTGTGGACATATGAGATAACAACAATATACATTGCACCAACCATTCATCACTTTTTGCACATGTCAACAAAGTTACTAGATCCCTTTAATCGTAATAATGAAAATAATGATATATATAATTTGCTACCGCAGTGAACGCATCAGTGGAGGAGAGAGCAAATATGACGGAGGAGTGGCAGAGCAGACTAAGGGAGATACAAGGAGACATCATGGTGGCCTCTCTCTTCCAGGTAGGAAATTCGAAATTTCACGCACAATCTTTTCAAACCATTATATAAATTTGAGAATCGATTACTGGCCCTTTTACTATTTTTCAGGTACTGATCCCCGCAAGATTAATGGGTAGCGACGTCCAATAAAGAGGGCGCAAGTCAAACAGCTTCCATGTTGATTAATACACACCTGTTTTTAATAATCTGAAATACTGTACGTATAATAGCACGATCATTGTTGTTGCATGCTAAGTTTTAGACATTTCTGATCATAATCTACATGCAAATCCTGGGGGGTCGCTCTCATACAAAAATGCTACCCACCCGTGTCCATCAACCTCTGAAATGGACCTTAACGTTGAAAACTTGTGCACCTGAAAAAGAACCCTTTTTTTTTTTTTTTTTTTCTTCAAATGAGTTCTGAAAACCAACCCTTTTTTAAGGAAAACGTCGACGACGCCATATAGCTGAAAACGTGTGCACCTGAAAAAGGTACCTCTTTTCTGGCGTTTTTCTAATGAGTGCTGAAAACCACCCCTTTTTTAAAGAAAAACGTCGTCGACGCCGTATAGCTGAAAATGATACCCTTTCGACGCTTTTTTTGACGCGGGTGCGTAGCCAGTCATGTTGGGAGTGACCCCCGGGATGCAAAGATAATCGTTTGTGGTGTAAACAGCAAAAAACAAACAGTAAGCCTACCCGTCACTCGATCGTCATGTTCACACTAATACAAACACAACTATCTTTTATTTTACCCCGGAAAGTGATACTATTTTTTACGTTGCAATTTTACAATGTCACATATTTTGATTCCATGAAATCATTTTTAATTTTCTGCACAGGTAATCGTCGGTTTCACGGGTGCAATCGGCTTGATGCTCCGGTTCATCGGGCCGCTCTCCGTGGCTCCGACCATCTGCCTCATCGGGCTATCGCTCGTCAAGGAAGCGTCCTTCTTCGCCGCTGGTCACTGGGGCATCGCGTTCTTGTAAGATCTATGGTTTTTATGTTGCACAGACCTTATAAATACATTATTACTTGAAGAATGTGTAATTCCTGTCTAAGTCAGATCATATCAAGCAGGACCGTATTTTCCAAGGGGGGTGCGTAATTTACAAAAACGGGACCGGGACTGATCGTAGCCGAGACCTAGACCACTGGTCATGCTGGTTAAGTAGTGTAAGCGGAGGGGGGGGGGGGGGGGGGGGGGGGTCGCCGAAAATGTTCGAGGCCGAGGCCAAGACCACTGGTTGTCGCATTGTTCCGTGGACCATTTGTCACATCAGTCTATCGCTCGTCAAGGAAGCGTCCTTCTTCGCCGCTCGTCACTTGCATCGCGTTCTTGTAATGATAAAATGTGTTTACGTCAGATCATAATACATTGGTATAGTTTGATATTGATCCTATATAGTATGCCATGGATCCGAGGAGGATTCGACATATCGGCCTATGTCTCTTATAACTCGTTTAGAGAAAGAGATGGGAAGATAAAATCACTGCATGGAGGAACTGGTTGACAAGCCACTGGTGGCGCCCAGTCGGCCAGTTAGGTTACGGGATAGGTGAGATCAGGAGAAGAGTTGGACATCTTTGCCGGTTACTGAGAGGGAATACGACTTTATTAATACTCCACAAGCAGTGGCGTAGACAGGTTCTTACACCTGGGGGGGATGATGACCAAGCCCGAGGGAGCGAAGTGACTGAGCGGGGGGAGGGGGTTGGAGGGGGTGTCCCCCATCCCACGGTAGGGAGCTTTTGAATTTTTGGACTTGACATTGTGCAATCTGGTGCTTACCTAGATAGGAAATTCGGGCTTAACATTGACTGTATCTGGGAAAGCGTTTTATGATTTGATCGACCAGAAATGTTAAATATATTTTCAAGAAGAAAACAAATAATTGACGGACTAATACATATGCTCCCCAACACAGGGAGCGAAGTGACTGAGCGGGGAGGGGGTTGGAGGGGGTGTCCCCCCTCCCACGGTAGGAAGCTTTTGCATTTTTGGAATTGACATTGTGCAATCTGGTGCTTACCTAGATAGGAATTATTCGGGCTTAACATTGACTGTATCTGGGAAAGCGTGTTATGATTTGATCGACCAGAAAATTTAAATATATTTTCACGAAGAAAACAAATAATTGACACACTAATAAATATGCACCCCAACACACACACAAATATTGTATTTATATTTAGCGTCATACACAGTTCCAACATCACCATATGCCACATAAACACATATGTGATTACAAATTAAGTATACATTTATCATATTAGTGATTGCAATCATGAAAGTGATATAATATATTACTTTCAATATATCTATAAAAGTGTTCGCCACTATTGTTAAGTATGATTCTTTTATCGATACAATCATGAATTATATAATACATGTTTATGCTTTGTATAGTAAGGGTCCATGAAAATGATTATTATTTTAGATTAAATAGTTTGCCTATATTTTATTAGGCATTTAGCGGTTGCAGTACCGATTTGATGGAAACGTAGTACAGTGTTCCCACTTATACTCATATACACAGCCCTTTATTAGATTAGTAATAACATTCAAATTAGATATGAAGATATTTGCCTATACATTGTAAGACTTTATATACATAAGTGTCGTATGGATTTAATGACAATATACCAGTAAGAAAAACAACGTGTTTTTTTTTCATAATTCCTTAATCATATTATTGTAGAATAAGTTGTATACCTTTATTTTATTGGGCCTGAAACAGTAGTATAGATTAACTAAGTATACTGATCTTGTTTAAACAACAATACCTAGACATTCGTTAAAGATTATTTAGTTATTTGTAGATACCTTAATCAAATTATTTTTAGATGAAGTGTATGCCTACATTTTCTATAAATATATATTTGCTATAATTCCTATATTTTCAAGTTGTTCCTGGTAATGTTTCTAATTTTGTTGTCACAAAAAAAAATGGTTTTGGTATTTCTTCTCGGGTTTGAGATGATATATTCTAGATGCTAATACAATTTGTATTTAAAATATATAAATAGCGTTGTTTATCATAGTGGACATTATATGAGTTCCATGTTGATTAAATGAATGAGTATTTTAATCATGTACTTAGCCAAAGATGTGATAATCATGAGATACTCATACCCATGTTTAGAAGGTTAGTTTCATTTCTAATAACAATAATACATCATAGAGTTGTATTATCATATTGAATCGCATAGCGGACTCCATATACTTGATATGTAGCTGTATAATCTGAAATACCATTACGCTGATTTAGTAACGAAAATTTAATTCAAAGGTACGGTAACGTTTGATTGGAGCGCAACTAAAGATATATTCTCATCATAGAAATGTGTTATTTGCCTTTTTAGAGTTGGATGCTCTTGACAAAGAATACTTGTGTAGTAAAGAAATACTCACCAATTTTGTCACGGTACATGGTTATCATGAACTGGTACTAACCTCAATTGAAAACTGACACAATAATTGTATTCTTACGGAGTAATAAAAGCCTGAATTATGTATTCAAATCGAAAATAATAAGCATACGTATGATCCAACAACATAGCCTATTGCCAATAATGAGTCCCGAGGGGCGAAGCTACCGAGGGCTGGGTCAGAGCCAAATATGGAGGGTTTGGGAGGGGGTCTTAGCTCATACAACTAATGTTTTCTTTCCCACTCGTATACAGATACACACAAAAAATATATATCCTTCCCTAAAACCTGGGGGGGGGGGGATGATTGTACATGTCATCCCCCCACCTTGTGAGGTGGGGGGATGCATACCCCTCATCCCCCCTTTGTCTACGCCCTGTCCACAAGCCTTATATTTAAGTGACTTAACCCTAAAAAGGCCGGGCTATTTGAGGTCTTTCTACGGCCGGGGGGGGGGGGGGGCATTATGGCCCCCCTTAAGATCTTGGCCGCGAAGCGGCCGATCGCCATGAAAATTTGCACGCATGATAAGTGAAGTGTATAGAATACAATGGTAATTTTTAATTTTTTGAAAAATTCATTAATTTGCATATTTATGGTAATTTATGCAAATAAGGTCATAAAATTCATATTTTTACCCATAAATCATATAATTATTCTTCATAATTAAACATTGGCTTTCACTACATATATTCTTTAGAGCATTTGGAATAATAATACGACCAAAAAAATTGGAAGAGCCAGGGTCTTCCTTATGTTTTCTATTGTTTTTATAATTTCTTATGTATTTTTAATTTTTTTTTTAACTTATGTATTTTATTGTTTTTGTTGTTTATTTTATTTCTAACTATAATTCAACTATTTTGAACCCCAAAACAAACATATAAAATGTAAACAAGACCAAATAACCAATGATATACCTCTTTTTACGAAAACTGATATTTCCATATGTTTTGTACACAAATCACGAAATTGAGCGATTTTCGGGCTGACATGCATAGACAAAAGGTCACGTGACTACGTAACGGTAGGTCCGATTTTCAAAATGTCTGTTTTAAAATATGCGCAAGACACAAAAGAAAAAAGTCACCAAGAAGCGGCGCGTCATCTTACCGCGTTTTGGAGCAATCGAAAAAATTGCGGAGGGGGGGGGGGGGGGGGGGCATTATGGCCCCCCGGCCTTAGTAGGGTTAAGTCGTCAAATAATTGGCATTCAATTGGCATTCCATAGATGTAAACCCCGGTTCAAACCGCGGTTTACATCTATGGAATGCCAATTGTAAACTGATGGAGAGAGAATGTGTACCATCAACATTGTTAACAAGTAAGGAATTTACATTCTCTCTCCATCAGTTTACAATTGGCATTCCATAGATTTGTACAAACCTCCTTTGTGAATACGGGCCTCAGCATGATCAGGTGGAATTGTTCGTGAGCGCGACCCTCATGCAACACTCGACCGTATGTAAGCTCACGAGCGCGTCGCGTGCATCATAACATAATTATGGCGCCTGCCTGTAATCTCTTGGGAAATCATCCTCTAAATATGACGGCGCAGTCACTTTTAGTTACATTTTTTGTGTATTTTTGTTTTGTTTTGCATATTTCAGAATACAGACCACTTAAAGGGATTTAGTAACATTGTCCAAATCCTCAAAACTTACTTGGAACTCTAGTGGTTATCTCATACCTTGTCATATTTATATTAACAATAAAAGCACGGGTTTGTTCCCATTTCCATTTCGTTCAAAAGATATTTACGATTGAAGTGTTCAGATGTTAAACTGTCTACGGGATAATTTAAGCCGTGGGCAAAGTAAGTGCAATGAGTTTAATATCACTTTGTATTTTTGCTAATTTCTCGGCCGAAAAACATCCAATTAACGTGAAATTTTAATACATTACTTTTTGGACATATCAGATCACACAAATACACATTAAAAGATCCCTTTAAAGTAGATAATTATGCTTGATTTAAAATGTATATTTATCTGAACTTGGAGAACCACCCGCCTGATAATCGTTTAAACAGTTTAAACAATTTTACCCTCTCTTTTTCCTCCTTTTTCATTTCAGAACAATCGGACTAATGATCCTCTTCTCCCAGTACATCACGAAGTTTGGAATCCCGTTTTGCTGGATGAAGAAGCCTCGGGGGTGCCAGAGAACGAGATTATACATCTTTAAACTTTTCCCGGTAAGCCATTGGCACGAAAAACATATTTTGTCCGACAGTCCCATTATACATGGTCCCTTGTGTTTAGTGTACATACAGGCGTTCATCTTTGTAACTGGAAGTCCAGTTAATTTCCACCTTTCCATTGGTATGCATTTTAAATAGTTTTTCTCGGATTGAAAAGATTATTTGATTAATCAATACATCTTGAGTGTAACCACTGGCGTAGATCCTTACGTATTAAATACCTATTGTTCAGCGGGAGATGAATGAATATATCATCCCCTGAACGATATGTATCAATTACAGATCTACGCCAGTGGGTGTAACTTTCTTTACTTTACCATTGCATATCAGCCAACTGATGAAGTGCAAATCAAAAGACACTGCTGATTACGGCCCTCGTGCATTTCCCGAAGTGTTTACGGGAAGTCGAACCAGATGTCACTCAATGTTAGTTACCGACTCTCTCCCACTCTCCCTCTGTATTATATACCGCTACTCTCCCACCTTCCGATGTCCAGGTGATACTGTCCCTGGTGATATCATGGGCTTTCTGCGGCGTCCTCACGGCGACGGACGTGCTGCCTCGGAACTCAACGGAGTATGGCTATGCTGCAAGGACGGACATCCGGATCCGGGTGATGCAGGAGTCGCCTTGGTTCAGAGTGCCTTATCCGGGTAAACCCCATGCTCATATCCCGCACATGTCTTAGTAACTATTTCCACTGCACCGTTTCTTCCGTTTCATATCCGTTCGACATTCCGGAAGGTACTAGCATGAAACGAAATAGTGCGGACCAAGTTCGGAATGGACTAGTATAGACAACTTTAAATTCTGCTCCAGTTCCCGTGAAACGAAACTTGATGGGACTTTGCTATTTATAATGACCGTTTTGCCACATTTTAGTCGGACAGGAAACGGAGGGAGAAGCGGTGCAGTAGGTTTAGGCCATTAGAAGATGCCAATAAAATATATACATGACGTGACAAGACATGTATAATAAGTATAAATGAATGAATATATTTGTAATCATCTCATGAAGAAGAGTTGCATCGTTAACATACAATACTACTTTGAAGGATCTGATAAAAACATCGGGATGATTTATTACTTCTTGGTGATACTGTAAATGATGAAACCAAAATGATTCTAACGTATCCGGAGATGAACGCGTAAACCGGAAGGCAGTTCTGCTTCGATCATACTTTGTGCGCATGCGAAATATTATCTTACGAACTTTTAAGCGCCCTCAATCAGTTTTGACCCCTTCTTTTTTTTCATTTACCATTTCTGACTTCTTAGGTCAATGGGGTCTGCCCACAGTGTCAGTGGCGGGTGTGTTTGGAATGCTAGCCGGGGTCCTGGCTTCCATGATCGAATCTGTCGGAGACTACTACGCATGCGCACGTCTATCCGGAGCTCCGCCTCCTCCGACACACGCGGTCAATCGTGGTATCGGAATGGAGGGTATCGCGTGTGTGATCGCAGGTGCTATCGGATCGGGAAATGGGACGACATCTTACAGCGAGAACATTGGTGCTATCGGTATTACAAAGGTTCGCTTCTCTTCCATTCAATTTATTTTCTTATACAAGAATATCTTTAACTTTTATCCCGGATGACAGATGTCTGCAAAAAAAAGAAATATGGTAGAGAATGTTAACGCTTTTTCACAGGCCTAAGGTGGAGTTTTAAAAATGTCTGCATACACGAAAAGAAACCCTTGACGTCAACATGGTCAAAGGCATGCCTAATCAATACTTTCATCTACACCTCTGAACAAATAATATAGTGGTCAACTTTCTAAATTTATCATCAATATCGGAGTATGAAACAATTTTGTTTTCTTCTGATTCCCGATTACAGGTTGGGAGCCGCCGCGTGGTACAATATGGGGCTTGCATCATGATCCTTCTTGGAACATTGACCAAGTTTGGCGCCCTCTTTGTTATGATTCCAGATCCTGTTGTTGGTGGAATGTTTTGCGTCATGTTTGGTAGGTCTCTGAATTACAGACTTATTTTGCTAACTCAACTTGGAATCTGGTCAAAATCTGTATTTGTTTTCCTTATCTGAATTATCTTGATACATGGGCCCCGTTGCAGAAAGAGATACAATCGATTGTAAGTTACAATTAATTATAAATCAGAAAATATGCGCGTTTCAACCAATCAGATTTGCTCATTTAGAACACATGATCTGACTTACAATCGATTGTATCTCTTTCTGTAACGGGGCCTAGGTGTTACAACCTTCCTGTCGGATTTTTTCGTGTGAGATCGATCATTAAATAATTGTGAATTTTTACTTACATGCACACCAGCAATGGTGGCAGCGGTGTGATTGACCACAACTAATTTCGGAATCGTTTCTTACTAATGAAACCTAAATGTTATTTAGTTTTAATTAATTATGTAATTTATATTGGAGATATCATTTCAAGTTATGCTGTCTTATAACGACACCATCAAAACAAATAAATGTAGTTTAAATTCACACCCCATTAAAACGTGGTAGCATCAGTTGGATTGGTTAACCTACAGTTCGTTGACCCTTCTCGGAGCTTGTTCATTCTGCACTTCGGTTTTTTGGTGTTCGTTGGTCTATAATTATATATTTCACTTTGTGCTAGTGTTTTTAGTTATCATCACAACACTGGGTATGAGACCATCGACGAGATCGATAATGGATAGATTTGTCATTCCTAGGAATGGTGGCAGCGGTGGGATTGTCGATTCGTTACAGTTCGTTGTCCTGAACTCTTCTCGGAAGTTGTTCATACTTTGTTTTTTCGGTGTTCATGGGTCTATACATCACTGTGTTAATGCTGTTCGCTGTTCTAAAAAAAACTTGTTGCGAAAGATGAACGACATCGATAATGATCTAATGTAACTATTTGTCATTCTTATAGGAATGGTGGCAGCGGTGGGATTGTCCAATCTACAGTTCGTTGACCTTAACTCTTCTCGGAACCTGTTCATACTCGGGTTCGCGGTGTTCATGGGACTGTGTGTACCGGCCTGGATGAAATCGCCCACTGGTCCGTCTAGCACAACCACAAACTCCGATCACATACATACCGGTAAAACTTTTGAAATTTATTTGATCAAAATCGGTTCAGAAACAGCTGAAATAATTAAATATATCAGATCGGAATAAATCTGGGCCCTAGATTTATTCAATGACAAATTTTTAAAAATCCTTACACTTTTTCCAAAAATTTCAAAAGAGATTTTCAAATAGTTGTTGATGATCTCTCTATTTAATCATTATTTCAACAAAACATCACATGCATAATTTTGTATGAAAAATGGTTGAAACCAATGTTTTTTTTAGAGAGCGCCCACTTTTTGTAAGTTTCTATACCTTTCGAGCATGGTGGAGTTATAAATATTAGTTTGTAATGTTATTGTGCAGGTTTTGGTTACTAAATCTCAGCCTTAGCAATTCTGTACAGCCCCTTTAAACAAAACATTGCGAATACATGTATACATTTTTAAAGTAAATTCTATACAATTGAATGTATGTTAGGGAATTTTTGATAAACAAAACACGTATATTTAATATTTTCTAATTGATGATAAAACAAACAATGTTGACGGCTAAGCATAATATCTAGCCTTTGACAAGGTCTCGTATCTCCGTAACTGGAAGGAATGCGACTAGCACATGAGCGGCGGCATCCCTCGTGACACAAGTCGAAATAAGTGATCTTTTTTTTTTCGACATTGCCGCCTTTTGCAACATCACTTACGTGCTACGCGCCATAGGTTTTGTCTAGTTACTAGATCCCTTAAAGGCCCGGTCACATATCACCGGATAGCGTAAACGGATGCCCGACGAATAGACAATTTGCGAAATCAAATTATCTGGTGGTGAAAGTCGTTTCCATTGCTTCATGCACAAAACATTCAACCGGATAGAACAACGCACATCGCCTGACAAGGAATGGACAGTGATATGTGACCGGGCCCTTAAAATGTTTTATATCCCTTTGTTTATTGTACAGGAATAGATGAGATAGACCAAATTATCGTGGTGCTAATGCAAACCGGTATGTTCGTCGGGGGATTCTGTGGGTTCATCCTTGACAACACTATTCCAGGTAGGTCCATGATTTATTTTGTTTATTTATTTGTTTTATTTGTTTTAAATATCCAAATCATAATTCACAAATGAAATACAATAGAGTGTTTCCAAAAGTAACTTAGTACATAATTGTATTATATAGACAAAATAAATACAGCCATTAAATTCAACATCTTATAGGCAAACAAAAATAAATGCGGATACTATTGGGAAACTTGCAAAAGAAGCAAAGCTTTTAATCCATAAACCTACAAAATGTCATCAAATTCCTAATACTAAGCCAATCCCTATAATCTTTATCCCAAACATGAAGGCGACTTCTGTCACTAAATCGATAATGTGGTTATTTGGAGTAATTTTCCCCGCACAAAATGTTATATCACTAGTTGATTAATGTATAATGATTTGTAGTATGTACATATGATATACATGAGATCTAGTTCTTTGTATAGATCATTATTTTCCCGATCGTTGGCAGTTGCGTGGCGCGGGCCTATTAATTACTTCATGCATGATTTGGGATCCTATAGTAATCTAGTTTCTCGCCGATTTGATTGGTCTTATTTTCTAAAAATGAACCAAAAGCACAGTGATTGTGAGATCATGATCCCCACAAATCTATTTGCCCGATTCCACCCTCAATGTGTCTGATGATGAAAATTAAGATTGCGCCCTCTATCCGGTAAGCGCATGCAGGAGATACTGGGATTGTCACAGACGGGTGAAACTAAATTTGGTCACGTGCACTCATGGTCATGCAGTGGTGTAGAACAAAAACAAAACATAAGGGGATACTTTTTGACAAAATAAAGAACGCATAAAGGTGTGCTCCCCAATTGTTGTTATGCCATAATAATTTTAATAAGTGGTACATTTTGAATTCATCGTAAGTTTGTTCCTAAGTCAAGCAGAGACATTGTTTTATTTTATCATATTATGTTCATGATATCAAAGAAGGTAAATACTGAATATTCATATTTTTCAAAATTATTTTCATTCCCTAAATCAGGCACCGATGAAGAACGAGGGATCAGACTGTGGCAGCAGTTCTCCGGACACGACGCGGAGAACGAAGCCGTGAATGACACGGTCTTCGCTTGTTACGATCTCCCCTGTGGCATGGGTCGCATCAGGAAGACGCCCTTCTTCTCTCATCTTCCCTTCTGTCCGACTTTCAAAGGCTGGCGGTGCAAGTGTTGCAGTAGATCAGGTATAAGCAGATAATGTCTTACTTTTTCAAATACAGTGGCACCCGCGCGCAAGTTGCCATCGTTTTTTTTTAAAAATCAAACATGAGCTTAAACATGAATACATTATTTTATTTTTCGCGCGCGCAAGTTCTCGGACTTGCGACTGTTTGGTTTGTATATTCAGACTTCTAAATTACACTTACAATTATGGAAATTTGTTAGTTGCTATGACATATTTCATTTGATATTCATGTCATACACAACATAAAATCGGATTGAAACTCATCAATATTTTTCTATTATGAAGGAGATATCTAGTTCTTGATTTAAAATGTGTAATTGTTAAATGTCTCAAATAATTGCGCTGCTGCTTATAAATGTGTTTTATTCCAAAGGTACAATTGGCCTATCCTATAATGATAAGTACAACGTAAAATTTAATTTATAATCTTTGTAAATCATCCCCAAGATGCAATATATTTCAATGTACGTGCCGATAGGAATTTAAGCTAGTTTTAAGAAGTTTAAAATATACCTGACCAGTCTTTCTCTCTCTTTAAAAAAAAAATTTCCATCCAGGTCTGTACCGTCATGTTGTCGCACGCCACAACTCTTCCCAGGAAACATGAACGACCATTTCTTGTCCCCGTGGAAGTCTATAGATGCACTCTGCTGCTGAGTATAGACTGCCGTATCCAGTCGTTATGTTTTAATAATAATATAAAGAGGAAATAGACCAGAAATAATTCATAATAAAATAAATTCATAAATATGAGTAAGTAAACTGTGATTAACAAATTCAATTTTCTCTGATAATTTTCATTTAATTTTTAATGATATTGTATATTAGATGAAAATGTTATCATGTTCTTGGTTTAACTTTTTATATTTTTTAAATCGCATTTTGTAATGATTAACAAAACAAAAACAAAAAAGTATTGGTCAAGGCAACGGGCATGACAAAGGGGGGGGGGGGGGGGGGTGGTAGTCTCTAGCTGGACCAAATGCCGAGCCGGGGTCTGCCTGGTTTGCAGGTAATTTGTAATAGGGCCCTCTCCCGGCTAGCGGGCTGACATGATGGAGTAATGTGACAAATGGTATGACCAAGAATCCTGACCAGTGGAGAGGGTGAAGGGTGAAGGGTGCAAGGGATTGTTACGTAAGCATACCTGACCCTGATATATAGGTCCCCTATAATTACCTCTTCCCCGTTAGCATGGTTGGGGAATATGAATAAAGTAAATTAATGCAAGTCATAATGCCTTTATATTTATTTTTAAACATCACGCTGCAGACTGCCTCCAAATGGAAATCTTAATTGCACATTACTGTTTACATGGCTGCATGCTATTAAGTGTATTTCATCGATTTGTATCTCAAATCGATTCTAACATGTATAATGTTCACAATATAATAATATAATATATTATTCCGGTATTATTATAGTAGATAAGCAGTTTTCAGCAGTATTTTTGCATCAATATAATAATTAGATAAATGTCATCATGGTACACTGTCAATATCAACACTGTCAATATAAATTTGCTTCCAAGTGAACACTGTTTGATACTTAATCCTGTATCGATGCCCTCTGACACTACTCTACATGTCAAACAATATTTAGCTAGATTGTTGAGACTGGTCTTCACTTTATCTTTTATTTAATATGAAATACAGACGAATTCCCAAGTCATGCTTTTAAAGACAATACAATTATTCTTTATTTTGTTTCTCCTTTATTTTCAATGTTTTCATGATTGGTTTGAAATTCGTTCTCCTTTCATGCCTTTATTCTACCTGTCATGACTGTAAAGTAATGACAATTGATTGTCATTAATACGTTTGATGTATTCGCTAATTCATAGATAATATCTTTAATTGTACAATTATAGTCTACGTACAATAATAATCTCATACATGTATAAACATGTATTTATAGTTTGTAATATAGTGCATGTAATGGCGTCCTGACATGGTAAGGTGGGTAAAATGGGACATGTACAAAGTTATATGTATGTTTAAAGGTAAATGGAACGAAGAATACGCCTTTATATGAATAAGTTTGCATATTTGTATAAATTACCGTGGTGAATTTCATATCAAAATTTCAACTGAATAAAGATCGGAATTAAAATCATATTTACAAAACAGTTCCCTTGGCACGCCTTTTCTTTTCATTGTTTTAATTTAGTAAGCTAACACTGAATCAGAAAAACAATTACATCTATTATGTACATTACATGGAGATTAAAGGGATCCATAACTTTGTCAAATTCAACCAAAATCATTAACAACTTCTTTTACTTTGTTGTTCGGCTTATGGTAATAGAAGAGTGACATGTACTAAGTATGTGTATTTTTCAAATGTCTCCCTTATTATGGAGCTCTTTATGATTAAACTGAAAACCGTTCCCGAACGCTTTTCGATTGTATAACAAATCAATAGGTGATATAAATCCGACACAACATTTCATTAATGTCACTAGGTAACCAGCGTTCCTATGACGCCATTAAGCACCATTTGTGATAATCTTTCAATGACGAATATGCTTGAAGCCTCAAATATCACTTTTGGGAATATCTCTCTTGAAGTTAACGGGTCACTTTAATCATATAGCCGGTTTTGACAGCGTTTACAATAATTATGTAATGACACACGCAGGAAAGAGGGGGTGGGACTAATCAATCATGACTAATGTAACGAATGTCGATTGATCACCTATAGGGCTAATGAGTTTCTATATCAAATTATGATTAAAGGGTTCTAGTAACATATATACAAGTTATAATTATATGAAAGTTATACATAAGTATAATATGAAATAGCACCCTTTTTCATGTTGGAATTATTTTAGGAGGTTTCATCTTGCCGGGTGCGATCAGAGGTTAACGACAATTATAAATACAAAATAACTTCATACCTATTATAATCGTATTAATGACATCATGACCACACATTTTCGTATTTTTTAAAACTTACTCTTCCTGGGGTATCAGAATACAAATCATTATAATACAAATATTATAAACAGATATACATATTTACAAATCAACACACCCCACTAGCACGAGTATGCGTATTACTATTTGCATCACTAGTTTAGTATAATTATATATCTCTATTAGTATTCGTTTGAACTATACTAATTTGTACCTTTTACAAGCTTAAACATAGTGATTCTAGCTAATTCATTTCAAATGGCAACAATCACGTAGATTAGTATTAAACAAATGATTATTCGATCAAAATATTTGTTCTCATTAAAAAAAAAAAACAGGACAAACATATGGATGTGCAAAGGGAATACTGCATGTCATCTATAAAATCTACCGTTGTAGGTATAGATCATATCTGTCATGAACAAAATTAATTTGGTATTCATTTCAATCCGTTTTTCTTAATCATTAATCATGTTAATTGTCAGCGGGTGGCTGTTAAGCACTAACATCCTGTGGGGACTATTTTAGTTTAGTCTAACCAGGTCTAACACGCATTTAACATAAAGACCCCAGCCTGCCAGGCCTGCCAGCCGGCCGACCAGTCCGGGATTATCTTAGGCTAACACCACAATTGGTTAAACGGATTATGTAATATCAAGGAAATCGTTAATAACACTGGTACTGTCACCCCTTCTGGTTGAAGATCTTAATATAGAACTCAAAACCAGGGCAGGGCCGTTTGTAGAACGATGACTATACATAATCACTGATAGACTGAAAGTGCCAATACATACATGACCTATACATGAATATCTTAATTCCAAAAAGGAGCTAAGTTCATTTTCCAAAAAACGAGTTAACCGTGAATTAGTGCAGTACAAATTGACAAATCGCTTAACAGAATGGCAACCAAGAAAGTGAAAGAGAAGAAGAGGAAGGCAAAAGAAAAGATGGAGAGATGAACTATTCATCATACATGGGAACAGTCACAATCGGCCCAGGAATGCTAGAGATATAAGAGAATGGAAATGTCATGAGGAGGGCTTTGTCCAACGTCTGGATGAACTATAGCCTGATAGATACAAATCGACAACCGTTGTGATACAAAATGGAAGTATGGGGCATCATTTCATCTTCACATTCACCTGGACATTTGTACAAAGTCAGATAGGTGAACGAACTTTCCTCCACATGTTAATAAAGTGTATGTCCTGCCTGTTTTAATCGAGTTCTTAATATTTGTACAGACTACTACTAGTTATATGTCCTGTCTTCAAATGTTATACATTTGCCGAAATGTTGATCTCGATATAATGCAAACCCAGTTTAAACTTCTGTCGATATAGTATTATATATGAAGTAATATAATATATTAAAGGGACGGGTTTCGTGTTTTTAAATGTTGTTTATTTCCCTTTCGTTTAAAAGATATTTACGATTGAAGTGTTCGAATTTGTAATTATCCACTGCAACGTTATAACTGCGTACAACATCAGAGCAATAAGTTATATATCACTTTACAGTTTTCGCTCATTACTTGGCCATATGATATCCATTTAACGTGTAATTTTCACACATTACTCAGGGCACATATAATAATAATATGAACATTTATATAGCGCAGCTACTATAAATATATACTCTACTGCGCTTAAATAATTATTTAAATTATTATTACCCATGGTCATCAGGTACATTTCAAACCAACACAATGATATTGTGTACTTTTTCAACTCCCCGGGGAGCATACTAGCCGAGCTGCCACTGATGATGGCGCTACAGGCTAATTAACACCCGACCATGGTACCCATTTATACACCTGGGTAGAGAGCAGCAATTGTGGATTAATTGTCTTGCTGAAGGACAAACGCAGGGTTCGAAGTCGGGATCTCAAGATCGGAAAGCGCGCGCTCTACCAATCTTGCCACTCCACGTCCACAATATTATCAGATCACAACAGTACACACGTTAACAACTATTCATCACTTTTTGCACATGTCAACAACGTTACTAGATCCCTTTAAAGGGACTTAACATTGTCCAAATCCTCAAAATCCAGTTGGAATTCCAGCGGTTCCCTCATACATTGTTGTATTCGTATTAGCCATAAAAGCATGGGACAGGTTTCGGTTTTTCAAATTTCCCTTTCGTTAAAAAGATATTTACGATTTAAGTTTTCAGATGTTAACAAATCCAATGGATCGTCAAAACCGTGTACAAAGTGAGTGCAATGAGTAAGTGAATATCACTTCACATTTTTGCTCATTACTCGGCCATATAACCTCCATTTAACTTGAAATTTTCACACAACACCTAGTGGACATATCAGATAACAACAATGTACATTGTATCAACCACTCATCACTTTTTGCACATGTCAACAACGTTACTAGATCCATTTAAACAAATGAGAATGTTCTGTCATGATACTCTCGAAGGACATGTCTAACATGAATAGTTTTTACGACCAAAATTTTCGCGAGTAAATTTAAAGGGATCTATACTTTATTGACGTGTGCAAAACGTGATGAATGGTTGATACAGTGTATGTTCATGTTCTCTAATATGTATACTGGGTACTGTGTGAAAATTTCAAGTTAAAGGGACAGGTCCACTTTTACAAAACGTCTGAACAGCTTTCAGTTGACGGATGGGGATCAATGTAACACGCAAAAAAAAATCAGAGCGAACAGCCCTCTAATTTGGATTCTACGAATGAAAAACGAATGCGTTCCTCCATTTAAACTATATATTGGTCAATAAAGGAGTTCAACTGATTTAGCATAATATTACAACAATATAGTACTAATTCTCGTAAAGGTATTGTGAAGCCGACATTTGTTAACGTATGTCACGGAAAAAGATCTCAAAAAGAAAGAATATATAATTACATGTAGTCAGTTTAAAGAACAATGAAACCCAGACAAATTGTTGTATGCACTATAAGACACTACATAATTATAATGAATAGTCTCTGAAAATTTGAGCACAATCGGTCAAGAAATAAGAAAACTATGGCTCTTTGAAAAGAGCCATGTATTTCTTTGAGTGACTCAAATTGGCAACGCACTCTGGCAAAGTTGTGGACAGCTCCCCATACATTTTGTACACAAAACTTCAGTTTTGTTCAATTTTCTCAAAATTTATGTTTACCCTTCGTTCGAGTTCAACATATGTTTTGTAGAATGCTTTTATACATAACATATCATGAGTTGGGGGAATGGAAAAATGTGACTATGAAGAAAACTGTAAAAATGGGAACATTTGTGTACAAAACATATGGGGAGTTGTCCACACAATTATCAGAGTGCGTTGCCAATTTGAGTTTCCCATAGGAATAAATGGACATCTTCAAAGAGCCGTAGTTTTCTTGTTTCTTACCCGATTATGCTCTAACTTTCAGAGATTATTCTTCTTAATCTCTTCAAGACTATGAAAGCAACATTTTGCTTGGGTTTCATTGCCCTTTAAGCGATGTTTGGGTATTTTGCTTGGTAAACGCTCACACATTAGTACTTATGCGCGGGTCACGTAGCTAGCGTGGGTCACGTAGGGGTCATGCATACCGATCTGGCACTCCGTGAAATCTATGTACGAACTTACTCACCGGCCGAAAATACGTATGTACCTAATTAACCGACGTCCCTCAGTTTATTCAGTTTTAGGTCTATAACTCCACGAAAAAGAGATTTCAAGCCCTAATTTTTTCAGGCATGCTATTAAATGACATTTCCTTTCATATAAGACAATAACCTCGAAACTTTTGAATTTTGGCTTGCAAAAGTGGATCTCTCCCTTTAAATGGACGTCATATGGCCGAGTAATGAGCAAAAATGCAAAGTGATATTCACTAACTCATTGCACTCACTTTGTACACTGTGACAACTATTCAGTGGATAGTTAAACATCTGAACACTTCAATCGTTAATATCTTGTTAACGAAAGGGAACTTCGAAAAAAAAAACACCTGTCCCATGCCCCTATTGTAAAAACGAATACAACAAGGAATGAGGGAGCCACTAGAATTTCAATTGGATTTTGAGGATTGGACAATGTTACTAGATCCCTTTACGATCTGAGAAAGTAACACGCCACGAATATTTTGATATTTATAATGTTGCTGCATTGACACCAGCACTTGAAATTGAGAAAAATCATCGCATTTCCTGTTGAAGAGGAAACGAGTGTTTAGAATGTCAAATACAACAAGTGATTATTTACAACAACAAAAAACACTTTTATAATAATAATGATATGAACATTTACATAGCGCAGCTACTATAAACATATACTCTATTGTGCTCAATATATCTCAAGTTATCGTCATGACATATCGATCTAGCGCTGAATATACGCAGAGCTTCCAGTCTTTAACTTAAAGGGATAGTACAGTTTTGGTCAAACATAATTTAATGCCTTAAACTTGTATTCAAGTTATCCCCAAAAAAAGTAACAGTTATAATTCAATGATGCTTGAATAGTAGAAAAACTTACAAACGGATAATAAATAAGAAGACTGTTATCATTCAAAAAGCAGCCGTTAAAACACAAAAGAGCACTCTCTAAAAACATTGGTTTTAACCATTTTTAATTTTCTTTAATGTGATTGTGATTTTCGTTTGAATGACTTTCAATAGAGAGATTAGCAACAACTATTTTAAAAGCTCCGGTAATTTTAGAAAAAAATGTAGGCATTATTTTCTTAAATCATCGAATAAATGTGGGACCCAGTTTATTCCAATCAGAATTTATTACTGACATTTCCGCCGTTTCTCAACCGATTTTGATAACATAAAGTTTATAGTCACGCGCTTTTCCAAGTATTACACTTAGTTTTTCATTACCTCACACATTAATTATTTATCGAAGCGACCTTTTAAACCAAAACTAAAATATCCCTTTAACAGTTATATGACTTGATTGTAATAAATGTGATTTCAGTACGAGATGATTATCAACATAATAGACACGAAGAAACATTAAGAACTACATTTATTATTAAAACCGTTGGTTTAATGATTGAACAAGTGGGTCTTGAGTCATTGCAATTTGATGGGATTTAACAATTATGATAATAGTCTCATACCTTGTTGTTTCAGTATAACGAATAATTATAAGCATGTAACAGGTTTCGGTTTCCCTTTCGTTAGAAATATATTTACAATACAAGTGTTCGGACTTAAAATATCCTCTGGAAAATAAGAACTGTGTACACAGTTACTGCATGCATAAGTAAGCAAATATCACTTTTCATTTTCTCTCATAACTGGCCATCACTCCAAGAAAGGAGAGCTCAGTACAAAGTATTCATGATACATCGGATGGTCAACTCTCTGGTTGATACTCCTTCAAACGTCTACCTCATACCAGTCACCCGTGCCAGCGCTTCTCTCAGATGTCACAGCCAGCGGTTCCAAGTTCCATTTGCACGCACCCAGACATACCAAACATCGCGTTCTTTCCTCATGCAATAAGACTTTGGAATTCCCTGCCAGAATCCACCATATGCACCTCGCCTGACCATTTTAAACAGGAGGTGCAGAGGATCCAAATTCATTAGAGTGCACAAGATTTTTACTTGCACACGTAGTTAGCATCACAGCTAGAGCACCACACTGTACATATGCACAAGGTACGAAAATACACCGCGCTGTTGGACTGTACCAAAACGGAAGAAGAAGAAGAAGAAGATTTGACATTTAATTACCCTGGAATTTTCACACATCAGTTAATGGACATATTAGATAACGTAAATACATAATAAATCAAATCAACCCTTCGCACTGGCGTACCCAGGATTTTTTTTTCAGGGGGGGGGGGGGGGGGGGGGGTGTCGGTCAAGTATTATCGACAGGGTGTTGGTGAAGGTTTTTCGAGGAGGTGGGTTTCGGTGAAGATTTTGTTAACCCCCCCCCCCCCCCCCCCCCCCCCCCCAAAGCCGCCTCGCCTTTTTGTTCCACAGTGGCGGAGGAAAGATGACGTAATTGTTTTTGAGACAAACACTCATAAACAATACGTATGTTCTTACAATCTGTAGTTGTATGCTGAATTTGGCATTAAGGTAATGTTACCTTCCATAATAAGCCCACAGTCTGGACAAATCGGGCAAATAATTACTTTTTCTGATTTATTAAGTGCAGAGCATGCAGATCTGCACTCCTTTAGCCAAGGCAATTGAAATATATCTATTCTTCGTTCAAGGCTCATTTTATTAATGTTATGCTGCATAATTTTTTTTTTGTCTGTTGATAGATCTACCATGAAATATAGATATATCCAAAAACTAGAAAACTCCAGGAAATGATATTAATTTTATGTTCGATTGAAATCATAGATTTTAGTGTGTAAGTCTATTATGGGGGTAATATTTAGTAGTGCGCAACCTCATTCATTCATTCATTCATTCATTCATTCATTCATTCATTCATTCATTCTTTTAATAATTTATTTATTTATTTATTTATTTATTTATTTATTTATTTATTTATTTATTTATTTATTTATTTATTTATTTAATCATTTATTTATTTATTTATTCATTAATTTATCTATTTATTAATTAAAAAAAATGTTTAAGTCAGTCAGTCAGTCATACGGTTATTCATTCATTCAGTTATTTATTAATGTATTTATTCAGTCATTCATGTTTTTTATATATACATACGATGTTATAATAGAAACGCCAATGAAAAATAAGGGACACAACTTTTTGAAAGAACACTTTGTACAATTTATTCATAGTATATCAATATACGTGAAGATTTCTGTACAATAGAAGAAAATGGAACAAAACAAAAATAGGAAAATGCAGCGTAATATACATGTACTGTCCGTTTTGATCAAAAACACATTTTTCTGGACTTTTAATTTACGTTTTCAGACAATACGAAATAATTGGGTACACATTCCACATGTTGTATTTTGTTTATGTAAATTAATACGTTACTTGCAAACACATAAAACTTAAACGTAATATTTTGGAGGGGAATAGTTTTCTGCCCGTCATCAAAATATTTGACAGGTAATAATAATAATAATGTATTTTATAACGTACATATCACGTATATATTTATGCGCTGTTAGAATTTGGAATAAAAGAAATAAAGGTTCAGCATACTATACTGCGTAGTAACTTTAATTAAATATACAAACTAATATTATTATTAAATGATAGTTGGATAGAACAATGAAAGACATGAAAGGCAG
Source organism: Echinarachnius parma (assembly GCA_037951105.1). Taxonomy (NCBI): domain Eukaryota; kingdom Metazoa; phylum Echinodermata; class Echinoidea; order Clypeasteroida; family Echinarachniidae; genus Echinarachnius; species Echinarachnius parma. The sequence continues at coordinate 24,828 of JBAMJV010012355.1, read as the reverse complement.
TGAAAGCTTAAGTTGTTTTTCTAATTTCTCCCAAATTATGGATATACTTATGATTGAATTGAACAGCGTTCCAGAACGCGTTTTGATTGTATACATATTAATGGGGTGTATGTGATAATATCTTACATTTAATTGAACTGTTTAACTTTTTCAATTTTCAACACATTCAAAAGAATCTTGTGATGATATTGGTATTATTTTTATATCTCAAAAAATCACTTTTGGGAAAAAAATCTAATAAAGTTAATAAATCACTTTAACGTGACCACTAATAACAGACATAACAGATAATAAAACGCGAAGAAGTTTAAAACAAAAGTAGCCAATCGTTCAGGAGTCCATAAGAAAACATATCGAAATAGAGGGCTAATAATTATGTTGATATATAATGGTATGTAGTTCCAATAAGAATATAAATTCTTTGACAGACGTTCCAGACCTCAAGAATAAGAATTTAAATTCTATGACTAGACGTTAAAGAGTTAGAGTCTCCTGACAGAGGAATATGCGGCAATTGAGGAAGAATATATAATGGTGATGTTGGCAAGACTTATGGCATGGCGTATTGCTTCGGTCTTGCGCCAGCCTGGTCGCTGCGCCTGTAGGCATACGGGCGCCGTACGTTCCTCATCTGCAGTGGTCCGTAAAACCAGTTGAAGGCGTTGCCGGAATTGGAAAGCCTAGCTGGTTGGCGGTTCTGATGTTGCATGACCTGAGGGCGGAAGACAGGTGGGTTAGGGTTGGGGTTGAACGCACCCGTCGTTGGGCGGAACGGGCTCCTGGTCGGGAAGGAGGGTCTCCTGGTCGTAGGGAACGGTTGGAAGGGTGAGGTGGTGGTGTTGGCCTGGGTGGTGTTGGTGTTGTTACCCTGGCTGACCGTCGACATCATGACCTCATATTCGCAGATGAAGGGCAGTCGCTCTTCGAGCTGCATCATCGCGTTCCAGTAGTGGCTGACTTCGAGTCCGTAGCCGAACCTGGCGCTGAACGTGCGCGTAAAGACCTCGCTCATGAACATGACCCCGGCGCCACCTGCCATGACGGAGGGCTCGGCACCGAAGGGCTCCCAGCTAGTGTACATGACCGGATCTCCGTTGACCCACTGGTAGCTCATCGTGGTCATGTTGTAGTAGAGTCCGATCCACATCTCCTGCGGCTCGATACCGTAGCCCCAGTCGAAGATGAAGTCGTGCTCGGACTGGTCGTTGATGACGACGAGATGTGCGTTGGGGTGCAGCCGTTGGCAGAACATGTTAGCCCTCGCCCATGTCATCCCCTCCATGCGGTTCAACTGGCCCATCGGTGTAAACCACCCACCTCCGGATTGTCTGAAAGAAACAAGAACATTGAGTTGTTAAGAATACGATACAGCTCTGATATAACAAACTTTCATGTAACAAGGTTATTTTGCTTGTCCCAGCCCTTAATTGTACTCCGATAAACAAGATCCCTGATTTAACAAGGTAATTTTCATGGTCCTAAGGACCTCGTTATAAAGAGGTTCCATTGTAACAGCTTGTATGCATTATGCTAACAACAATCTAACTTGTTTTCCTCATTGTAATACTTTCCTCCAATCTGGGAAAATACAATGTGATATTTGCTGACACATTACCATGGGTTTCTTCATATTTAAAATCCTTACTATTTTGTAACGAAGTGGAAATTTGAAAAACAAAACTGGTTTCATATTTCTATTAGTGGGGGACAAGAAACGAGGTATATGACATAACTGCTGTATCAGTTGCAAGTAAGTTTGGACGATTCAGTTAGTAGAACTCGTTAAGAATAAAGCACGATTCCTCGACAACCTTAATGCAATAGAACCGTACCTTATTAAAAATGTAATAATTGTCAAATTCCTCAATGATTTTGATATTTAGGAAACGAATGATAACAATTTAGCAAAGGCAAAAATTAAACAATTATGGTATCGAATATTAAACATTTTATACTTGAAAAAAAAGTTGATGACATGCTTATAATAATGAATTAATTTGTAAAGAATACACTTGCATGGTATTATATCAGGACTTTGATGCTAAACATTATCGACGGTGTCCTTGTGCATAAAGTATTCAGATATGACAGAAATGTTCATAACAGAAGGATAAATACATTATAATTAATGCAATAAATCTGTGAATATATAGCAACAAGATGCGTTTAATTAAATACATATTTTTAACAAGATTAATGAACGGATGAATAAACATGACGTGCAATTTTGTGTCGAGTATGTCTTATACAATACATCGATTAAATGCATTATAGAAGATCGAATACATGAAATAAATACAACAATACCAAATCATACCATCATCTATTGATCATTAACCAAAAATTAACTCGTCAATGAAAATAAATGTAATTACCTATAACAGCTGCCGTTGAAATACGTGAACGGCGTCTGGCATTCAGGGACCATGTTTGTCGGGGCTTGACCTCCCAGTTGCGCCGCGGCCAGGGCGAAAAGCCCTACAAAAATTAGATACTTCATGGTTTGTTTTTCCTCGCGGTACAGAACAAGTACAGGACAAGATGAAATCCAACTATAGGAAGATGCTGAAAAGTTGGCAAAACAAGATGATGTTGCGCGATTGAAGTCGACGTACCAAACTGATTATTAATTGAGGTGAGTCGCGTTTATATACGGCCTGCCATTATTAGCGAATATGTGGGTGTGAGGCTCCCCCTCCTTCGGACAATTAGCGGGACATCCTCCGGACCCCTAATCATTAGGACCCAATTAATCATGGACCAACTATCACTCAAAAAATATAAATCACGCATATGGCTGGCATGTAGTGTCAAAAAAACTGAAATTCGATTTTAAACGCATACTATTAGGTTAATAATCAATCTTTTGCAACATCAATCATTTGATCATTTTGATTGTAACCGGGTTGAACAATCGAAGAAGTTTAATTAGATTTATTATTTAAAAGATTGGTTTTTTTTTTCTTCATAAACTAGCTAGCACAAAAAGAACAGTTTTAAGATCGATATGTATGAAGGAAATGCTCATCAACTTACACAGAATCGAATGAGTCTTTTTAACCGATAGATATCATATCAATATACAATGGATCTTTCTTTTCCAACAATTAGATTCATTCATTCATTATTTGCTAATGTTGTCCTATTTGACATTCATTTGACATTAAAACATACAAAAAAGAGGTATTTCTTCACACACTCTTTTTCAAAATACAATTTACCAATTTACATTATTTTTGTGCAATAAAAACATAATCTGTATATATAGGCACATTTTATGTGTAGAGAAATATGATATTTGTCAAACGGCATAATAACAGTTGGTTAAAGTATTATGTTGCACAATGCATGACTTCTGAAAAGATCCGATATTATAATATCGGATCGTTTCGATATAATATCGATTTAAAAGATTTGTTCGATTGAGGTTGGTGAAGCAAAATAGTTGTCTTTCAATAAAATTGCCTGAAACAACAAAATATACTAACCACAACTACATTCTCATATAAAACTTGAACAGACGTTATACCCGTGCATCTAACATGAAAACATAAATAAGTTACTAGTAAATGGAAATAGATCATTTCATATTGTATAACTTAGCCATAAATGTATGTTTAACATTGCCACTACCTATCGTGTACATCCTTCACTCACATCGATGAATATATGTATTTTAGATGTCGACTTTACCGACACTTAACGCTTGCCATACGCGCGCACGTGGGTTCACGTTGCGTAATATATGGATGATGTCTGACAACTCTATTCCTGTCCGTGCGCTGACGCGCAAGCTTGCGCAATGCCGTGCGATCATTGAGCTCAACGTAAACCCACACACTTGGTGACCACTGTTGGTGACCAATAAAACAAAACAAACAACACAACACGGCTGGTGGAACTCCCGTCTCCGGACATCCGGAAGTGACGCAGGTCAATACAGGGCTGATACATGATTACCGTGCGTAGATTACAACCTCGTCCCCATGTTTGTGCGCATGCAGCGGATTGGATGAATCACGCGCCTTAGCTATTCTTTCCGCTGCAGAGGTTGGCCTGTGCATGCGTAGAACTAGACTTAGTACTGGACCCCTTGTTAGCACGTGTCGCAACGGTCGTCAATGTGACTATCATCCTCTATTCGATTATCGCACGGGAAATTTCGCGATAATTGATAGGTTTCCGTCGGGAAGGGGCTGAGCTGACCGTAGTAGGGGGAGTAGGCGCCTCGGAGTTTAACACCTGTAATCTTGTTGTCGCCATGACATGCCTATAGATACGTAGTGATTAAGGCATTTCCATGTTACGGGCTGACCCCCGATCTAGGGGCTAGAACACTTGAAGTGATTCCATCCCTGCATGCGTTGAATCGTATTTTTAGTAAGACATTAATTTAGTTATCCGTGGACTAAATTACTATTTAAACACATGTCCTAATCCTGGAATTACGAACTGTGTATTAAATTAATCCCTTGACTAAAATAACATAAGGGCATGGGCGTCAACAGGCGGGGGACGGGGGGGGGGGGGGGGGCTAGGAGACATGTCTCCCACATTTGAAATTGAAGGGGATTGTCCCCCTCACTTTTGCATATATTATCTATACATTATGTATGTTTGGTTTCAAAGCTTACACTTCATATTATGTGAAATTGTTGTCTCACGTACGCACCAAATCGCACCAAAAAAGTTCAAAAGCTCCTATACTGCAGGAAGGCGCCATATTTGGAATCCCCCAATGTCACTGTATACCATGTCTAACACGAAGTTAGCTCAGATGTGGCGCCTAAGGCCGGTGTTAGTGTTTAATAAGCACTAACATCAACCCCAAACACCATACTTGAAATCACCCATCAATACAGCCTATAGGAGGTGCATCAAAAAGTATCTTCCTCAATCGAGGACCAACGCAAACATTAAATTTACTATAACAATAATTACGGTAAGCTTCCCCTATGTTTGGTTTTATGGTATATCATCTCGGAAAAAATCCGGTTTGTTTACAAACTGTATATAACTAGGTTGAAAGTAATTTTTGTCACATATTTCGCCATGCATGTTTTAGCTAATTAAGGTGACTAGCACTTGGTAAATGATGTTCTTGAAATAATGTTCCTTTTCAAAATAATGACTCGTTGCTTATGAATGACGTCACAGTCATTAGCTGTTGCAACAAGGAGCCCCATGAATTAACAGTGCGTCATTACTTTCCTTTTTAGCTTTATCGACCGTTTTGTTTAGAATGTCACTTTAGGTTGTTCTCCATCATCTCCGTTCCATAAGAAAAGGATATTACCAGTCTGGGGGTGGTCTTCCTCTTTAAAGGGATCTAGTAACTTTGCAAAAAGTGATGAGTGGTTGAAACAATATATACTATTGCTATCTGATATGTCGACTAGGTGTTGTGTGGAAATTCCAAGTTAAATGGACTTTATATGGCCGAGTAATGAGCAAAAATGCAAAGTGACATTCACCAACTCATTGCACTCACTTTGTACACGGTTCTGAAGATCCGTTGGATAATTTGACATCTGAACACTTCAATCGTAAATATCTTTTTAACGAAAGGGAAATTTGAAAAACCGAAACCTGTCCCATGCTTTTTTTGTTGATAAGAATACAACAAGGTATGAGGGAACCGGTAGAATTTCAATTGGATTTTAAGGATTTTGACAATGTTACTAAGTCCCTTTAAAGGGGACCACCAGGCAAAGAACAACACCGAATTATATGTTTTGGTACGGTTATGTGATATTAAATAGATGCTCAACACCTTGCAAAGGGTTTTGCTATTCATAAACAATACAAGTTATTACCATCACTTAAAGAACCAACGTGGCCTCATGGTTCCGTATTAGCCAAACGTCTACGATTGCGCCAATTATATTTACGCGTACGTTAGGAGACAATAGATTCACGGACGAGTCGTTCGTCCTAGACAAAAGGTAGTCTTCGTCTGCATCCACATAAACACATGCTTTAGTATATTATGGTGATGTGTTTTCCAATTTGTCTGAAAACCTTTTTCTGAACTTGTTGGTGGAATTGACAACTGAAAATGTTACCTTTCATTTAAAAGATTATCATTTGTAGGTGTCATACGTGGGATGTTAGGGCGCTATTTGAAATGCTTTACCGCAATTTGCAGTAACCATAATGTGCATTGCATATCACTAGCTGAGCTACCCAAGGCGTTTGCTAGATGGCGCCGCGCATGGATATTATGTATGAATCCGAAACAAATAGCACGAGAGCTATTTCAAGGCAAAACTGTTATCATTCAAAAAGAGCCATAAATACACAAGAGGGCGCTCTGAGAAAAACCCCATTGGTTTCAACCATTTTCATACAAAATTATAAGTGTGATGTTTTGTTGAAATAATGATTAAATAGAGAGATCATCAACAACTATTTAAAAACCTCTTTTAAAAATCTTTGAAAAAGTGTAGGGCATTTTTTATTTTGATTTTTTTAATCATCGAATAAATCTGGGCCCCAGATTTATTCTGATCGGATATATTTATGGATATTTCAGCCGTTTCTGAACCGATTTTGTTCAAATAAAGTTTATTCTGCCATTAGAATTATATGCTCTTTCAAATTTGACATTCAGTGTTTCGTTATCTCACAACAAAATCATTTCATGCAGCGCCCTCTATACCAAAACTAAACTACCCCTTTAAAAAGTAGGTGGAAAATATGTAGTTAATTAACAAAAAACATTAACTGGTTTTTCGTGAAGTTGCATATTTGAAAAATATAAATGTTTAAATGTGACAGTGCGTTGCCAATTGGAAATGTTTCTAAATCATAACGATCTACGCACTAATAAAAAATAATTTAAAACATAATGAAATGAGGTACAGTAACTTGTAAACTAGGGCCAAAATAATAGAGATGTATGCTCTTTCTCCTTGTACACTTTACATGCTTCATCTTGTTTGATTCTAGCTCAGATGGTCTACCAAACCAATGTGGGCAATCTTCCTTGGTGAGTTTAAAGGTAGTTCAGATTCGTCAAATCAGATGCGCGGCGCCATCTTGCGTACGCGTTGCGCACGGTGCGTAATGCACGTTAGCTCAGTGTCTTGCGGTGCGCGCAAACTAGCCTAGTTAAAAATGGCGACCCGCTGTGTAGCATCCCCACGCTTACCGAGTATTCAACTTGACGGTTTGCAGACTGTCACGATAATTAATAACAAGAACATGAATAACAAACAATCATGACGAGCTCGATCTATCTCTATCACGAGATCATGTTTTGACAACCAATATCCTCCCCCTTTTGAAAACAAACGTGTGTCTCGATAACAGCTATGCTACAGCAGTCAGCCCCTGACCCTGTCAGACATACGGTCGATAGATAGTTTAAAAAGATGTTAAGGAGTGGTCACACTGAACACGAATCCCCACGAATAGACCCACGAATGCAGTACGAATGGGTACAAATCTATGGCAAGCCGTTTTAACATCTATTCCTATTTCTTGATATCAATAATTGAATTATTGATATCAGTTTATTTCTTGATATCAAGTATTACCAATACCGAAAAGTATTTCTTGATATCAAGAATGCATTTCTTGATATCGAGAATGCATTTCTTGATATCAAGAATTCGATTTCTTGATATCAAGAATTGAATTCTTGATATCAAGAAATAGGAATAAATGTTTAAAACGGCTTGCCATTGATTTGTACCAATTCGTACTGCATTCGTGGGTCTATTCGTGGGGATTCGTGTTCAGTGTGACCACTCCTTTAGTGGGATCTAGTAACATTGTCAACATCGAAAAACCTACTGATTCTAACATACCCCAAAAATAAGAACGGAACATGTTTTGTTTTTCTCTATCGTTTATTAAGATATTATTTTGTTTCAAATGTTTAGCTTTTAAGGTCTCCCTGCATGGGAGCGTTTCAACTATTTACAAAGTTATGGCAATGAATTAGCAAATATCACTTTGTATTTTCGCTCAATTACTCGGCCATATAACATCCATGTATAAAGTAACATTTCACACACCACTCAGTGGACTTCAGATTCGTTGTCAACCCTTCTTTAGTTTAAATATAACAGTGTTTTAACCGGGCCGGGCTATTTGAGGTCTTCAGCAGGCCGGGGGGGGGGGGGGCATTATGGCCCCCCCTAAGATCTTGGCCGCGGAGCGGCCGATCGCCGTGAAAATTTGCACGCATGATAAGTGAAGTGTATAGAATACAATGGTAATTTTTTTAAAATTTGAAAAATTCATTAATTTGCATATTTATGGTAATTTATGCAAATAAGTCATGAAATTCATATTTTTACCCATAAATCATATATTATTCATAATTAAACTCTGATTTTCACTACATATATTCTTTAGAGCATGTGGAATAATAATACGACAAAAAAATTAGGAAGAGCCAGGTTCTTCCTTATGTTTTCTATTGTTTTGATAATTTCTTATGTATTTCTTTGTTTTTTTAAACTTATGTATTTTATTGTTTTTGTTGTTTATTTTATTTCTAACTATAATTTTTATTTACTATAAAGTATTTTGAACCCCCAAAACAACATATAAATGTAAACAACACTGAATAACCAATGATAAACCTCATTTTACGAAAATTGATATTTCCATATGTTTTGTACACAAATCACGAAATTGAGCGATTTTCGGGCTGACATGCATAGACAAAAGGTCACGTGACTTTGTAACGGTATGTCCGATTTTCGAAATTTTTGTTTTAAAATGTGCGCAAGACCCGAAAGAAAAATGTCACGGAGCAGCGGCGCGTCATCTTACAGCGTTTTGGAGCAATAAACAAAATCGCCGAGGGGGGGGGGGGGGCATTATGCCCCCCCCCCCCCCCCCGGCCCTATTAGGGTTAATAACATCAAATTAATAACATGAAATGGTGCCAATCACATAACTACATTAATTGAGTTTGAATAAATGGTAGTGTAATTTATTTTCCGCGCACGGATACTCTTGGCTATTCACCATGACCACTGGGGTACCACTGGATTTTTTCAAGGGGGGGGGGGGGGGGGGGGGTGTCGGTCCAAATTTTCGAGGGGGGATGTCCGTCAAGAATTGTCAAAGCCAAGTACGAGATCCTTCAAAAAAATTCGAGGCCTAGACCGAGATCCCACAAAAATGTTCGAGGTCGAGACTGAGGCCACTTGTTAAGTTGTGGCCGAGACCATTTGTTATGATGGTCGAGACCGCTAAAAGGTGGTCTCGAGACCAGTACAAAGTGATAAAGGGGGGGGGGGGGTCGACCCCCCCCCCTCCAAAGAGTCATGTTTTCATCAAAGGGGGGGGGGGGGGGTGGGGGTTCGCATGTGTTCGCGTGTGTTCGCAAGTCAATGCATTTGTTCGCAAGTCAATGCATTGCCATTGCAGTCGGTCACATTTTATATTGAACGATGTGTGTGTTCATCGACGTGTGTAGCTACCCCTTAACGTCTAGCCTAGACGTTTAGCGATTTTGAAGAAAAAAAGAAAAACAAAAATCGATTTCTCTCTTACCTAATCAAAAAGGGACACATAACTTAAAATGTAGAATGTGTCCGTTAAGAGCCTTCGTTCAGGCCCACCTGGTTTGGTGGATGCAAATGTGTTACACTCCCTTTAACAGATAAATGAGATATGCATACCATATCGGAGGTCAAGCCTCATCCGTGTGATGTACACATTTTAGGTAGGTATATGATTATTGACACTCTTTGAGATATTAAATAGAAATGAACGAGAGCTATGTGTGATTGCTTGAGTACAATCAATTATGTCGAATAGCAAACAGAGTGTTTTGCCCCTCTCTCTCCCTCTCTATCTTTATCTGTCTCTCTATTTACACTTTTGGTAAGGGAACAGTTATGTTCCCTACCTTATTGTACGCATGGGGTTAAGCAATATATCAACAACAGAGGGCGCCAGTGAATGTATTTATCTGAACTGTAAGGAGTTTTCTTCCTCTTCTTCTTCTTCCAATTTCAATACAGTCCTCTAAGTCAGTAGAGTACATTGTCGTACTGATGTGCGGTGCTGAAGTGCAGTGTGGTGAACTCCAGGAGAGAGCCAGGAAAATAAACTTTGAATAGGTAGTCATAAAAAGCGCAAACGTGCAAGTAAAAAACATCTTTGTTTCTTAGTTTTGCGTAGCTTCAGTCCTACCAGTAAGGGTGACTCAACTCGCCTGCATCATTATACAATAGTCACGATTCTTTATGTTGTTTGAATGAAATAATCAGAGCATGCACACATTGTCAGCTCTTTTCTATAGGTATAGTTTGCTAAATGCGATCAGTGTACATCCAGCATGTGAATGGTTGATAATAACGCAGAAATGTCTTTCAAATGTTAATACATGTATAATAATAATATATAATAATAAAAATAATAATAATAATCCTTTTTATAAAGCGCAATATGATTGCGATTCATTCAGTGCACTGCACTACATAACACTGCAAATTGGTTGTGTAAAGTTGTGAAGTTGTGTGGCTCATATAGTACACAAACGTACACATTTATGGTTCAAAATACACAACTATACACAACTATGGTTCATAGTACACAAACGTACACATCTATGGTTCATATAGTACACAAACGTACACATAGATGGTTCAAATACACAACTATACACAACTATGGTTCATATAGTACACAAACGTACACATCTATGGTTCATATAGTACACAAACGTACACATCTATGGTATGGTTCAAATACACAACTATACACAACTATGGTTCATATAGTACACAACTTTACACAACTAATAAGTTGCAGAGTAAAAAAATAAGGCCCGCAAACAAAACACGATGCATGATAATTGTACATTTGCACACACACACACACACACACACACACACACAACCACACATTTTCACTAGTTCAATTGACAGCTTTTTGAAATGAAAGACAAAATACCGTTGGGCGATCAAAATAATGTAGTAATGAAACCAATACTTTCAAGTGTTCAAACAAAATATTAATTTATCAGGATTCAAATAAAATTAGCTTTAATTTCGTTTTTTAAACATCTATTTATCTAATCAGAGATGGCAATATTTGGAGAAGTATACAATTATATACATAACGCAAGTAAAATCTATAGGGTGCGTTCAGATACAATTAAAACCAGACAATATTGGGAAAGTTACCGAAAGTTTCTTTATTGGCCAAACTAATTGATAAGTTTTGTTGAAATAGTATAAAAAAAGGCCTTGAATGTGGGGAAAATCGTTACATGCAGAAATATCAGTTGAAACCTTTCTGCATGCTTCTGACATGCATTGGGCCTAAATTCACCGCCAGTTTTGTCCGTCCATGCCGGCCACATCTATTCGCTCGTGCCCATGCGAAACCACGTGGGCAGCATTTGCCATAGGTTTTGCACGCAGCGCACGAGGGTGTATATAAAAATACAACCGTCGGCGATATCAATGCATTAATCGTTTTCTGATTTTGCAAATATATTAATTAGTAGGCGGTGTGACAAAGCTACCCCAGATTGGGTACACTGTTCGTCGTGTCATACATCAAAACGCTCACCACCTTTAAGCTACCACATTGGCGCAAAAAAGGGCGTTATACAGCCTATCTTTTAAAAGTGGGGGATTTTATGCATACCTGAGATAGAAATTTGACATGATATGTAGTGCAATCTACGGAATCAAAACCTTCACACTTTCTTTTCTTTCTACTTGCCCGTTCGGGCAAGTTAAATCAACCATTTTCCAATTTTACTTGCCCAAACAGAAAATGTACTTGCCCATAAAAAGCAATGGGAAAAAAACCCAGAACAATCAAGCAGCAATAAATGAATCACATAGATGAAATATCACTTGTCGTACATAAAATACGCAGTCTATGGACTGTTAATATCAAACTTTTGGAACACATTTTCAGGATATTTAATAAAATGTAAGATTTTGTGTGAAACCATTATTTTCCCCAGAACCCCAGAACCACATGTATGCTCTTTTTTTTAAAATTTGATTATCATTTTGTCTCAAGCGTCAAAGTGTTTCCAGCAAATTTTAATCCTGCCAATATTTATAAGGCTACTTTAAGCTATATATTTGGAGAAATATAACATGAACATCTTGATGGTATTCAGTTTCTATATTTCCTTAGAAATGGAAGAAAAGTAGTTAAAGGGACTTATATTAGGAACATTGTCCAAATCCTCAAAATCCAATTGGAATTATAGCGGTTCCATACATACCTTGTTGTATTCGTATTAACAATAAAAGGACAGGTTTCGGTTTTTCAAATTTCCCTTTCGTTAAAAAGATATTTTGCGATTGAAGTGTTCAGACGTTAAATTATCCACTGGACCGCGAAAATTGTGAAATTGTCACAAAACACCCAGTGGACATATTATATCAGGTAACAACACTATACATTGTATCAACCACTCAGCACATGTCAACAAAGTTACTAGACCCCTTTAATGTGATCACCATCATTATGACTGGTATATCCTTATAGTTGTTGGTACCATAAATATTTCTGACAGTAAAATAAAGTGCTTATCATTTGTGTCACTGGTGAAATATGAAATATGATTTTTTCTGGGGCAACTTCACTGCTCTCCTGCTTTGATCTACACACTAAGAAAAAAGGGTTCTATTCAGCACCTTTATCATGTTTATAGGGGTGCCCGAGCTTGCCACAGAAGTGACACCCTTTTTTGGTGCCCGTGAGCACCCTTTTCAAATGGTGCTCACGGGCACCTTTTATTAAGGTGCTTTATATTCATATTGTAATTATTTATATTGAAACTAATTATATTATTTCGTTGTTGTTGTGAATAAGGTGCTCATTAGCACCATTTTGAATGAATTACCAACTATTATCCAGCTTGTTATGAAAAAGCAATAATTGTAGGAAAACATGCTGTTATTCGTTGATGATCCAAATGAGGTATTACAATATCGGTGTTCCCTATCACCTGATTCGCTAATCCTAACCGTTGTCTTAGCAACTATCCACTGAGTAGAATAAATCGTATCGAGCTATATACCCTGCCTTCTTTGTATATATATTATACATAGTTAGTACTTGCAGAAAGTTGAATAGCTAGATAATTAACTATTGAATCATGTAAATTATATTTAATATATTTGTGACATATATTTTATTAAAAAAAATATTCACAACAACGAAATAATATCATTAGTTTTCAATATAAATAATTACAATATGAATATAAAGTTAAAACCTTAATTTCCCATTAAATTGCGATCGATGATCGGTCATGAATATTCATGAGGTATTCATAGTCTATTCACAATACTACTGTTTATTGTAGGTGAACAATTTATAACGGATTATATGTTTATTAATCACTGTTGTTTAGTCTTAACAGCAAATTCATTTCACTTAGATATCTGTTTTTCGTGAAGAAGCCAGAAAAAACAAAGAAATTGTAGAGTTTGTGAATATGTATGGCGTTACTAAAACACTAGAGGATTAGAACGAAGACTAACAAAGGGTGACGACGGGCACCCTTTACACAATACGGTGCCAAAGTGAACCTTTAAAAGGTGCTGAATCTAGAACCCTTGGTTGAGCACCCCTTGGGAGCCGATAAGCACCATTTTAGAACCCTTTTTTTTCTTAGAGTGCAGCACTTTGAAATTTGTTTTTCATTGAACTCTGAAAATATTATATCGTGGCTCAGATGAAATTGACAAAGCAAAATTGACATTATGGCAGCATAACTTGATTACCTTGGTTGCCTCTGGATTTTAGTAATGTATTGTACAAAATGGTCACATATATATATTTCTATGTGTACATGTACACACGGGCGTAGCGACTTACGTAATACTTATTCATCAAGGGGGGGGGGGGGGGGATGAATGAATAGATCTGGGTATCAATGAAATGTCTACGCCCGTGCATGTACATCATGACAGATCACTGCTGAATGAAGAAAGTGAATTTAAAAAACCGGCAGCATGCGATTTGATTGCCTTGGTTGAATCGAGTTTAGTGATGAGTTTTGTACAAAATAGTCACACATCTATTTTCATGTGTACATGTACAGAAGGACAAGTCTCACTGCTGCTAATTGTTACAATCTGTTTGGACAGAGACCAAGTAAACACACAATGTACGTGTACATGTTAGCAATTACCTTATTGCCCAGGGCAAGCTAAAAATGTATGTCGGGCAAGTCAAATTTCATAAATGGTCTAGTTTGGTTGCCCGATCGGGTTAACTGTTCAAGTACACAGAGAAAAGTATTCCTTATGTATAAATCTCATTTAGGAACAAGTGAAAAATTTGCCAATGCAGATTGAGCTACCTAGCAAAATAATAATGTGTTTTTCACATTGCGTTTCATGGGCAAGTACAGTTTGGGAAAGTAAAATTGAGATTGTTTGTTTGCACATTCTGGTTTTGTATGTTTTTGTTCACTTAAAAGGAGCTTTTTATAAGCGCAGTATAGTATATATTTATATAAGATGATGACGTCATAATTAAGGGAAATTGAGCATTCCTATTGGTTGATTACTGATGCTTAATCCGGTATAGTAAATGGTAAAGTTATAGTGCATATGCACTATAACTGCGCAGGGAAATGGCCTTGGAGTGCGTAATGCGCGCTTGTGCGCTTGTTCTTCAATGAGAGAAATGCGCAGAGCGCGCAATTATTTTTAAAACGCGCTGGCCCTTGTACAAAGTACGCAGGGCCGACGAGAGGCACTCATAATTTGAGCAAGGTCAAGTTTGGGTTTATCAACATGATAACAAAAATCATTTCCTCAAAATAATCATTCTTATATAACAAATAGTACATGATTCCTGTCGTTAAA
>JBAMJV010012355.1:0-7500 GCA_037951105.1 Echinarachnius parma | reverse complement strand
ACTGTACAGAAAGACGTGTGCTCAATGCAGTAGATATATCACAAAACTATGCATGATTCATTATATCAAGCTTATGCATATTCATGAGCCAGTAGAAGCGTAAAGGCGAGGGGATCGCACGTGAATTCATCATTTTGCCAGATAGCCTCCATCAGGCGTTCAGTCGTTCCTGATCTTGCATGCAGCGCAGCCATTGCTTGCTTGAGACACGAAGCCTTGTTTAAAGGCTAGTTTGTGCCGGACTCGGTCTCGGACTCGAAGGTTCATGACTCGGTCTCGGACTCGGGGCCCGTGACTCGATGACTCGGCGACGAGTCCAGCACGAGACCGGGGAATTTTGGTGCTAATGCCGTTTCGTATCCAAACAGATATCTCAGTTTCCACTCGCCGAAATTTCATCAAAATTTCACACAATATTTTCTGATGTATATCAACTTTAGCAAGCACTTTGAAAGGATGATAATACCTTTCAACATTTTTAAATGTATCAAGTACTGTTGATCTCAAAATGTATTATTTAGTTTCTTTGAAGATGTGTTGGTACTCAGGTACTGATTATGGTAACTCAAGTTACAGTATCTTTGAAACCTTAATCTCTGATATATTTGATATGATATGTGTATCTGAATTTCACTTTTATGTAATAGAATACCTTCAGTTCACCCTATCTGGCGAAATATTTTCTCATATTACATTTCCACATATTGAAGGTTTGGGGAATTTTTGCTTATAGATCAAGGAGGGTGCTGAGAAACAAGTGAAAACTTAATCTTGGTATGTTTTTCTAAGTGATTGATGCTGAGTTTTGAAGAAACAGATACGAGGGCTAATTTTAAAACTAAAGTCAACTACCTACTCTCGATTATTATTTTGTGCGTTTATATATTTTTTTTGATTGAATAATTGTTGATTCATTTGAATTGATTCTTTAGTAAGTACAGATATTTTGAATGAGAGACTTGTTTGTGATTGATTATGTAATACATTTGCACATGTGCCGGACTAGGACTCGGACTCGGACTGACTGGACTCGGACACATCACTGATGAGACCATCAGCGGTGTACGTGGCCTGTTGGTCACGCTGTGGACTTCAACACTTGGTATCATGGGTTCGCTAGCTCTTATGACTCTTCTTTTCTTTTGCCATAATACATGGTGAGTAGCCTGGTCAGAACTCCAATTTCCTCAATATCTTGACCCCAACCCTAAAAACATAAACCTACCCCTTATCTCATCTCACTAATCCACATCCATTATGCTAAATAACAATTTCTTATTTCCGTTTTTGCAAGTAGTTCAAATGGATGTAGCTTTGGGAGAAGACAAATGGCGGAATAAAGTGGCGTAAGCTTTGTCGGGCTGATTGGGCAGTTGGGGGACACAAAGTATTATATCTATGTTTTTAAATCCATATTTTGTAAAGTATTCCCACTTATAATTGTGCTCTATAATCGTTGTCAAATTATCTGAGGGTACGTGTCCCCGGTGCCCTCCCCCCCCCCCCCCCCCCCCCCCCTCCTGGCCGGTAGCTACGCCACTGCGCGGTATCACACTAGCATGACTATAGCCAACAACAGACAATTGGTATACATACATACAGTGATGTTTTGTGATTCTGCTCCATGCGCTCTGTTCAAGTGCGATCCTCGTTTCGCGTGGTGCTGACCCGGTGCTGAGAGCTAGAGAAATGTGCAACAAGGTCAGGTGCGAGGTAGATTACAATACATTTTCCTCCCTCTCGAAATTCGGAGGTCTACATTTTGTTGTCAGTTTTGATCAGGATCATCACATGCAAAGAGTGCAGGATTGAGTCTCCGCCCCTTAATTACGTGGTAACTGATTATATTGTCAACTCGACTCAGTTATAAACAGTTTGAACTATCTATTGCATTATAGTTAATTCTTGAGCGGATGTAAACACGGCATTACTGTTCTTATGCACCCATTACCAGTCTGACTGATGTTGTTGCATGCGGATATATCATTCTGGACCGTGACTTGGAGTTCAGTTCCAGCCTTTTTATGAAAATCAATTAGGGTGTGTTTTCATACGCTTATCTGCACAAGAGGCACACTTTTGGAACGTGTTCAGACTATCCGTTTTCAACCGGGGTTTTCAAGTGGAACATTTCATTAGCATAAAAGACGTTTTTTTTCTTCTTCAAAACTATGACTCTGTGCAATAGTTAAACGGATAGTTGAGATCTGATAAAGAGAGTACAGTTGTGGGCAAACTGAATTTTAGTAACCACAACCTGCACCATTACATTGCAAACTAATAGTTATAACTCCACCATGCTCGAAAGGAATACAAAAATACAAATGTCTAAGTAAAAAGCCTGTTATCATTAAAAAAAAGAGCCGTTAAAAATCAAGAGGGCGCTCTCTAAACACTCATCGTAGAGAACCTGCATAAAGAGAGTAGCGACATCTATTGTTCACAAAATGGATACAAAATGGCGAAAGGAATTTGAAGGGGCCCTGCAACCCAAATGCATGTTGACCTCTGTTCATCTGTATTAGTGTACACATTCAATATTTGTAAACGGTTTGACCCAAATATGTTTTGTATATTTTTAAACATTTTATCATTTATTTGTCTTCATGTTGCTAAGCCCCACCTCCTAAAAACCCTCCAGAGCAAATTCTATTGTTGACCTGCAGTGACATCATTTGTCAATCACTGGTAAGCTACCATGCTATTGTGATTAGCCTAATCACAATAGCATCACACGGTTGAATAGAATACCAACTCACACAACTTCAATTACAATAGCTGTTGCTATGTCAGAAGAAAAGCACTGTCTAAGCTATTGCATGGAGGTATGCAGGGCATGCTTTTGTGTGGATGTTCTTTTTGTACTTTCATCTTTTGTTAATCTCATGGTAGCTGACCAGTGATTGACAAATGATGTCACTGCAGGTCAACAATAGAATTTGCTTTGGAGGGTTTTTTAGGAGGTGCGGCTTAGCAACATGAAGACAAATAAATGATAAAATGTTTAAAAATATACAAAACATATTTGGGTCAAACCATTTAATGTGTACACTAATACAGATGAACAGAGGTCAACATGCATTTTGGTTGCAGGGCCCCTTTAAACCACTGCATGCTCAAAGAGGTTCAGTCATAGTTTAGCGCATTGTTGAACTCAGCATTCCTGTATGCAGTAACTTAAAACAGCTGTCGCCATTTTGTATCCATTTGTGCACACCAGTTGTCGCTACTCTCTTTATGCAGGTACTCTAACTCATCGGTTTGAATCATCTTAAATAAAATAGTGTGCATGTGATATTTTGTTTAAATAGTGATTAGATAGGAAGATAATCAACAACTATTTAACAACCTTTTGTCAATTTTTGAAAAGAGGAAGCATTTGTAAAAAAAATGTAACGGCTGGTCAAAATTTTCGAATAATTGTGGGGCCCCACATTTATTACAAATGGTAATGTTTGTGGATATTTCAGCCATTTCTAAACCGATTTTGATCAAATAAAGTTTATTTTGTCATTAAAATTGTATGCTCTTTCGAATTTGACACTCAGTTTTTCATTATCTCACAGAAAAAATATTTTGTGTAGCGCCCTCTATACCAAAAACTCAACTATCCCTTTAAAAGGAACACCACCGAACACTCCCCCTTGGCTTAAATCCGTATCCGTGTCACCCGAAGCCGGAGTCATATCTTTACATTGTATGACATCACACTGAGTCAGACTGTACAACTGTCGGTGATTGTCTTGCTGGATGAAAGTTCACGCGTATTTGACATGTTTTATGACATCTCTAATTGCACCGAGGAGTTTAATACTTGTGTGTGCTAGATTTGATGACACATACAAGGGCACAACGGTACTGAACGTATTAGACATTATTTTAGATACGAGGAATATTGACGCTCACAACTAGACTCAAGGCACGTCGACACCGGAATATAAAATAGAGAGATCATTGACAACAACCGCTATAATTATGGATAAACAGGTAAGGTTTAAAATGATTTAGAATTTGAAAATCTGAACACCTTTGTTTTGCTTGCTTTTATTCAGATCAAAGAAAAAACGTTTGCGAGTGTCGTATAACGAGATAAAAATGGGCAATCCTGCACTATAGGGGATGTTTGGTTGCTAACTTCAATTTAGTCAATTATAGTGTGTACTAATAGTAAAAGAAGAATTTACGCTTGTCATATATGTTAATTTCACATTTTGTACAATCATGATGCAGATAGTAATATTCGTCTCTTCCTTTGAAACAACTCAATAACGTCTCTTTACTACAGATGGCTACGTTCATCATGGTTGTGATCTTGGAGTATTTTGTTCATCTTTTATAATTATAAATCACGTATAATAAACGTATAATAATCATTCGATGTATAATAGGCGAGCTTGAAAAGTAGCCCCCGAAAATAAAAAGGTATACATGTATACCTTTTCCTGCATGGGAATTACTGTTTGCGTATGGCAATGGCTAAAATGCGACTGTCATTTGCATTAATGATTGTAATTGCCATCTCTGGTTTAATATTTTAACTTTCACTCTTACCTTAAGAGTATGATTATATTGTGTAATTTTAATAAGTTACTGTCGAAAGAGGAAATTCAACATCTTAAATACAAATTACACCGATCGATACTGAGGGTCATATAGCAAACAAACCGAATTGACTATAATTCAAAAAGTGAACATAACATTATTTTGTTCAATAATTGACATGATTCGACATTAAAGTCATGTGTAACAATTATCGTGATAAATGGTGATTGTATCGTGATACTAATTAGAGCTGAACTCGATTTTAACTGGTGAAATACATTAATAATTTCAATAAAAAACACTTCCTTGTTCATACAGGTAGACTTACTGCCATCAAAAGCTTTTTGCTTTCGGTTTTCATTATTTGTTTTCCAGTCATATTTCATTTTTAGATCTCTTCACATTCCATGCTTTGGGTTAATCAGAATATGGGGATAATGAGGGATACACTTGATTGATGCCAATTGTGCGGTTGCACGACCCTCCATTTAATACTGTCCTACATAAAGTGGCGTAGATTCGGGGGCATAGGGGCACCGGGGTGGTGGTGGGGGCGAGGGGGGGCAGGGGGAGGGGAGGGGGGGGGGGGGTCAGGCGCATTGAGTTTTAGTCCCCCCCCCCCCCCCCCCTGGCCGTCGGAATGTTTACTTGTAATAGTGTATAGTATATTGTATATTATATTATTGTTTAAAGGGATTGTTGAGTTTTGGTATAGAGGGCGCTACTCAAAATAATTTTTTTCGTGAAATAATGAAAAAAAAGTGTCAAATTCGAAAGAGCATAATATTTTAATGACAGAATGAACTTTATTTGATCAAAATCGGTTCAGAAATGGCTGAAATATCCATACACATAACCATTTGTAATAAATGTGGGGCCCCACAATTATTAGACAAGTTTGAACCAGCCGTTATTTTTGTTTAGATGCTTCCTCTTTTCAAAAATTTACAAAAGTGTTTTTTAAATAGTTGTTGATAATCCTTCTATCTAATCACTATTTCAACATAACATCACATTCAAAATATTTTATTTCAAATGGTTGAAACCGATGAGTGTTCAGAGAGCGCTCTCTTGAGTTTTAACGGCTCTTTTTTAATTATAACAGGCCTTTTATTTAGTTATTTGTAATTTTATTATTTCTTTTCAGCATGGTGGAGTTATAACTATTCGTTTGTAATGTAATGGTGCAGGTTTTGCTTACTAAAATTCAGTAAGTGTCATCATGTGTTGTATTATGGCAAGTACCCTGTTCCGTTTTGGGGGCCACCCTGTATATAACTGCATGGGTTTCATGCTAAAACATCTGTGAATGGTTCATACCGTGGGTTTTTATCAAGGAACTTGGTTTTATCCCCCAGTATACAGTCATGGTTTTGTCCCGGTTCTCAGGGAAATCGGAGCGCCATCAGGATAATCAATTGTCATACTGTATACTACTTAGTATACACGAATCCTCCCTCAGTACTACAGTCACTCTAAATACGAAAGGTCAGTTATCGTGACTGAGGATGACCATCAGCTGTCGATCGGTCAATGAACAGACTGAAAAATATCCCATCTGACCATGGACCCCTGCATGCATGGACCAGGGACACTCCCATATCCCTGCATAAGCCAATGTTATCGTTTTATTCTGGAGCTTCGAGTGTTAATTATAGGGCGAAAGGCTTCATTTAAATTGACCTCATTTCACCAGGTCAGCGGGACCTACAGCCCAAGACCCACATATCTAAACAGTGCTTGTGTTTCAGTATGCAAGAATGTTTACCAAATTTGAGCTCCTTAATTGGCCTTGGGATTATACTGACATATCTGGTCTATGTGTATTATTCTATGCCAGTAATTGGTCCAACCATTGGTCAAACCAGGGAATTTCCCTGGTCAAACCATGGGTTGAAACTTCATGGTCTAACAACAAGTGATCTCACTCCACCGACTTTGTACACAGTACAGTTCAAAATATCCACTAGATAAGTATAAATCTGAACACATCAATCATACATAACTATTCTTTATAACGGAAGAAAAATCTGGAAAACAGACAGTTGATCCATGCTTCTATTAGTAATACAATACAATGAGGTAGGTCAGTACTTTTGAGGATTATGACGTTGTTACTAGGCCCTCAGTACTTTTGAGGATTATGACGTTGTTACTAGGCCCCTTTCAATTAGTTGATCTACGTGATTTGGACAAAGTTTCCCTCTAAACCCTCTTCCATAACTCAATCGCTCCGCTTCGTCGACAGCCCCCGCCCCCGACAAAGACAAGTTTGTTGTTGCCACTGAGTATGTTTGTTTGCGGATATACCGACCACAGGGATGACGATGACGACAGCGACTACGACGACACCAATTGCAATAGTGGTATGCACATCACCGACATGTTTGTTTAGAGTTTAGATAACAGAGTCGATTTCTGTATGAATATGATAATTACTACATAGTTGTATGTCTCTGTCGCGACATTCGAAACCCATGTAGCCTAAGAGCTCATAATTCATGGTATAATTATCGCAAGTCACACTTGTCTTTGTTTGAGATTCATTATCTTGGAAGATAAATGAAGCGATTTAAAAAAAATGTATTACCTTTGCTTTTTGCTTTCGGTTTTCATGATTTGTTTTCCCGTCATATTTCATTTTTATATCTCTTTACATTCCATGCTTTGGGTTAATTTGATATGCAGTTTGCGATGTTATTGTAATTATAGCCTGAGGGATCGTTCCTGTCCACTGGTTAAATTGAAGGTGGTGAAGGTGTGTGAATTGCTTGACCCATTCCTAATAAAATCTGACGATTCCCACATTTAATAATACTAATACGGTTTCCGCAGGCACTGGATTAGTAATATGCTTTTGTGTGTAATGACCGACCAACCCTGCATAGGGCAAATGGTCGGAATCACTAGGCAAGGGTTTTGGCGCCATTCACGTCATAATTACCCACGCCGATGAAA